>JAAFCE010005724.1:20440443-20509515 GCA_013389805.1 Trigoniulus corallinus | reverse complement strand
CTGAACAAGAAAATCTGGTCCCTGAATCTGACTGAACAAGAAAATCTGGTCCCTGAATCTGACTGAACATCAAAATCTGGTCCCTGAATCTGACTGAACAAGAAAATCTGGTCCCTGAATCTGACTGAACAAGAAAATCTGGTCCCTGAATCTGACTGAACATCAAAATCTGGTCCCTGAATCTGACTGAACAAGAAAATCTGGTACCTTAAAATGACTCAAAATGAAAATCTGATCCCTGAAACTGACTCAACGTGATTTGGGAATGTTGAGTTTTTGGGGAATTTTTGGAAATGTTGGCTTTTTGGGAATCGACTATTTTAGGGATTTTTTGGGAGCTTCACTTTTTGAAGAATTTTGACAATTTGTGAATCAACTTTTTGTAGATCTTTGAATTTTTGGAATTTTGAATTTTGGGAATCTAGTCTTTTTGGGAATCTTGACTTTTTTGGGGATCTTCTTATTTTGGGAATTTTAATTCATTTGGGAATCTAGTCTTTTTGGGAATCTTGACTTTTTTGGGAATCTTGTTATTTTGGGAATTTTAATTCATTTGGGAATGTTCACTTTTTCAGGAATTCTTGGGAACGTTGACATTTTTGGAAATTTTGACTTATGGGGAATTTTGACATTTTGGGAATCTTGATTTGTTTTGGAATGTTCACATTTTTAAGGAATTTTTGGGAATACGTTTTTCTGCATTTTGACATTTTGGGAATCAACTTTTTTGGAAGCCTTGATTTTTGTTGGCAATTTTGACATTTCGGGGAATCCTGACTGTTTTGATACATTGAGGTCTTGGAAATTTTTGGAAATCAACTTTTTTTGGGAATTTTGTCATTTTGGAAATCGACTTTTTTTGGGAATTTTGTCATTTTGGCAATCGACTTTTTTGGGGAATTTCTGGCAATCTTGACTTTTTGGGACTGTTGACTTTTTTGCAAATCTCAACTTTTTGGGACTTTTGACACTTTTGGGAATATTGACTCTTGGGAATTTTAACTTTCTTGAGAACTTTTGACTTTTTGGAAACCTTGACTTTTATGGGAATCGACTTTTTTTTTCTGAATATTGACTTTGGGAATCGACTTTTTGAAAACTTGATGTTTTGGTAATCTTGACGCTTTGGAAATGTTGAATTTTTCGGACTGCTGACTTTTTGCAAATCTTGGCATTTTGGGACTTTTGACATTTTGTGGATTCTTGACGCTTTTTGGGAAACCACAGTTTTAGGAATCATGAATTTTTGGAAATTTTGGGAATCTTGGCTTGGGAATCGACTTTTTTTGGAAAACGAGGTTTTGGGAAGCTGGACTTTTAGGAACTTTTGACTTTTTTGGAACTCGACGTTTTGGGGAATTTTGATTTTGGTGAATCTTGACTTGTGGGAATTTTGACTTTCGGATCCTTAACTTTTTGGGAATCCTGACTTCCTTGGGAATTTTGGCTTTTTTGGAATCTTGGATGTTAACGTTTTTGGGACTAGACTTTTTTTGAGATTCTTAACCTTATGAGAGTATGGACTTTTTGGGAAATCTTGAATTTTTTAGGAATCTTGACTTGTTAGGGATTCTTCACTTTTTAGATATCCTGATAGTTTGAGAATTTGGACTTTCTGGGAAACGATTTTCTTGGGAATCTTGACTTTTTATGGAATTAACATTTTTAGGACTTTGGTTCAAGGAATGGAATTAAAATAGTGCATTAACAGGAACAGGGCATTAAAATACTGTAAGATATGCATGATGGTTCAATAACTGGTAAGGACTGCATGGGGAAAATACTGGAGGCTTCAATTTCAGGTTAGGGGTGTATCCTGTGCCAGCATTCAGTCCATACTTACTATTACCAGTAATGCATGGGCTGCTTACCTGGGACTAGGGGATTAGGCCTCTATGCATGGTATTTCCTGATGTGGGGAGGGTTGAGGAGTCCAAAGAATGCACAAAACGGCCCACAGGACGTTAAAACAGCAACAGACAAGATGGCAGGGACATAGGGATGAGGTGCTTTCTGGGGGCGAGGTGATACGAAAGGTACAAGAGTTCAAGTACTAAGGATTGGTGTTTCAGAGTGATGGTGTAATAATTTGGACGTAACCTATAGGATCAATGCAGGGGTTAAATTGGAGACAGACATGCGAGGTACTATACGACTGGCGGCTCCCAATAAAGCTGAAAGGTAAGGTGTACAGGACCATGGTTAGGCTAGCTTTGCTATAAGGTTCAGTATTGGGCAGTGTGGAAGAACCAAGAAAAAGAAATTGCAAGAGGCCAAGATGTGAAGGCTGCATTACATGAGCAGGGTGTTGAGAGCTGATAGCATTAGGAACGAGTATATCAGGGGTAGACATTGGAGAAAATAAGAGAGAAACTAGATGGAGATGATATGGGCATGTGAAGAGAAGAGGAGCTTGTTAGGACCATTATGGGGATGAACATGCATCTCCATAATCAGAGGCACCCAGAGCAGAGTTCTGTACGTTATAAGCATTTTCCACAATGTTGAATTAGGATTAAATGACTGCTTCCAATTTAGAACTTGAAAAACCATTCGGAGATTTTTATCAAAATACAGTGTAAGCTCTTTAACCCAAAGATGTGGTAATCGAAACATCCAATAATCAGGACAAGCTTCAATGCAAATTCTGATTTTATTAACCCGACCAAAATTTCGAAAACCCGAATAATATTAATAAAAATAAACTGTTTAAATCATTTCTTGCATCGCCCTATACATTCAATTTCGCTGAAATGTTTTCTTTCATTCTTCTATCAAAGGACAATTTAAATTTTTAGGAAAAATTACGTAACAGAACAATCTAGAACATGGGTTGCTAACACGAGGCCTGCGGAGCGCATGCAGCCCGCAGAGCTAGGTCAAGTTAACATAAAATTATCGTACATATCACCAAAACAACATTACATCATGAGTCGGCATCAACTAGGAAGTGTTTGACCACCATCTCACAAATTGGGAAGCGACGAGGTGGCCGAAGCTGCAATACGCTTGCTTATTTACTTTATTCAACCAAAAAAAATTAGGTGCGTGGCCCGGCAGGAAATTTTTCCAGGTACCACTGAAGAATAATGAATGTACTTCGATTTTCACGTAAAATGCATATTTTTTCACTTATCTTTGTTTCTTTGTCTCATTAGCAAAACCTTGGAGGCTTTTTGGACGCGATGCCACATTGTAAAGTGTAAATTTATTTTACCAATGTTGAAATCTGAAAAGATGTTAAAGGATGACAACGTGTAAAGTGCTTTCAAAATTTGCAAATGTCTTCTTCGTCACAGGACAAAAATTCCAGGAAGATTATCATTCCGCTTGTGCAAATCCCTTGCAGTGCATTTCTCTAGCAGCTACATCCCAATAATGTTTATTAATCAGCCCCACATGATAATTAGTGCAACATTACAATTATCTAATAATCACTATTGCTTTATTAATTGCTAATAGTTGCCTATATCTCTCTCTCAAACAAAAGTATTTCCATAATGTATTTTTCACATTTTAACAGTATACATTAACAAATTCACTCAACATGATCACCTAAGAAATGTTTTGAAAAGGAAATCCTAATTCCGCACTAATTTTTCAATTAGATAGACCGACTCCATCACATGAGACCTTAAAAATAAAAGTAATTATTCTTCAATCGTATTGTCGTGTCATCATTATTCATGTTTTGTACAATCAACTCACCATGACTCTGTTTGCACTGTTTGAAAACTTCGTTAAATCCGTCACACAGGCTCAAGTCGTGTTGATTCTGAGCACATTCCAAAAACTGCCTCATCTCAAAGGCACATGGACTATTAGCTACTGGAGACTGTTCAACAATTGGTTGTGCTGCTGGAGCTGCAACTGGCTGCGCTTCTGATCCTCCACTAAAGGCCCCTGTCAGAGCGTGTCCCAAAGTATGGCCCTATTATAATGAAACATATATTGGGTTCTGGATTGTATAACGATTACATATTGGGCAACGCAATTCAAGTGGCCAGGCTTTCAACAACAAATTTTGAACTCCTAACAAGAATTTCTCTAAATAACCAAGTTATATTTCTTCAACTCAAAAGGCATCAAAAAGGTCGCAAATCGCACATCAGGCAATTTACCAGGACAATAACGATCGTAACAAATTGTTTTTCAATTTTCAATAAAGTTCTCCGTGCATTAACTATGCTTTCATTTAATTTCAATCGCTATTTTTATTTGGCGTTGATTTCAGCATGTAGTACCAACAGGACACATGCCACTTATAGAGTAATATGATGGAGGTACGCATTAACTTACCACTGCCGATCCGACAGCGACTCCAGCCGCTGTAGTGGCCATTTGAGCCATAAGCCCTGGTTGCTGAGGTTGAGCCATCATTGGCGGGGGAGACGGTGGAGCATGTGCTGGGACATGAGAGGGTGCCGGTGGTGGAGGCGGAGCACGGGCCTGAACCGGTCTACACAAACATCATCTATTTTTACTCATGACCTTTACGCCATATTTATAATTATTAAGTATTAATTTCTACTGGAAATTTACCTTCTGGAAGCAGCGGGTGGTGGAGACCTTCCACGACGGGGCATTTCGATGCGTAATTAAATATCTGAATTAAAAGCAACAATAAAATATAACCAAAATCACTTCACTTTCAAATAAATGCAACACTACAAAGTAAGACGCGTGTGACCTCGTTCAACCCGTATCAAAAACAAATCATTAAAATGATTCTAAATTTGAAAATGAAGCGATAACCGAAATGACGCAATTACGTGCAATTGTACGCACTTACCACTCGCAAAACTATTTAACACAACCAGACACTGTCAGATAAAAAAAGGTTTCCTAAAATTAACGCACGAAGACTTCAAAGAATATTCTCGAGCTAATATGGCAACCACTTCCGGTTCTATCTCGAACGAGGGGAAAAAACGGAAGCACGTGACAACCGACGCTCCAAGGTTATTCCATTAGAAATAAAGGGGAGAGGGGCAACCATAAAAGAATGGGCAAACCGAGGACCAAATTCAGTTAAAATTTCGCAGCAAATACCAATTTTTTAAGCCGGTGTTTTATTTGAATAACATACATCACAATCCATAGGCAGCAACTGGATGAGGTGCCAAAGCACAGTTTAATGCCAACGGTGTTAAAAAAAATTCAGTTCGCGTAATACCGAAGTCCACTTAGACTTTCACCAATTTCCTAACCAGGACACCAAGAAAACTTCTCACCGAGTTCACTAGGTGGCACTTCCAACTATCATCATATGGGAAGAAATACAACTTCCGCCTCTATCAAAACAGTTAATTAAAATGACGAACTTCGGCATTGAAATGGTCCACGACCTCTACAGATTATAAGTTTGGAGAAGGGTCCTGCGCGACTTCTTCCAAAAGGTATGTTGGTGGTGGTGGTGGTGGTGACAGCTACCCAAAACTAAATGTCCCTCATTTGGTAGTCACTGTCTTTCTCGCGTGGTGCATCCACAGTGCATTCCTTTCACCTAGCAGTTCTGGAGGAGCGTTTCCTGTTCTTGGACGGAGAAGGCGTAGTAGAACTAGACCTCGAAAACTCTGATCGCCGAGAGCGAGACCTCGACCTTGAATCTCCCCTGGATGACGACGATGATGAAGGGGATGGACGATAATCCCGTCTCCGTTGGTTGCTTCCCGAATGTGGTGACCTCCTGTCTTTTCGATGATCACGTGCCGAACTCTTGGAGCCACACCGTGTACGACGACTCTTGCTGTCACCAGACTCGGATCTGGACTGCTCGACACTCCTACACCTTCTCGAAGACGACGAACTACAGATTAATAGCAAAAAAAAAAATAAATAAATAAAGTGACGTCATATTTTGATGCACAATCAATCTACCGACACGAGCACACATAACTAATGATTACTTTCTAACGTGCTGATAGGCAGCAGGTGGAGTTTTGGAACTTGTTCTTCCCCGCCTAGATCTTCCCTTCTCTGAGGAATACGGAGAAGAACGATAACTGCGCCTTTCCCTTGAGGGTGACCGGCTGGTTCTTTTCTTTTTCCGGTTTTTACTTGTTCTCGTCCTTGATCGGGATCTTGAACGACTCCTCCTCCTCTTTTTGTACTCGGAACGTGATCGAGATCCACTTCTGGACCTCGTTCTTGCCCTTTGGTGCATCCTTTGTACTGGATGATAATTCTTGGGAGAAGCACTTCCTCGCTGCTCCACTACAGGATCCTTCGCTTTCGATGGAGGGTCATCCAATCTCGTCGATGTTTGAAGGCTAGTAGTGACAGCAGCGATTGGAGCGTTAAGAGGGAAGGGGAGGACGCTTCCAACTGTTGGCGACGAAGTGATCCATGGTAAATCTGACTCTTTATCGACAAGCACCTCTAGTTCCGCAGCTGTTGGAAGTTTTGGTCCAATGAGACCCGCGTCATCTTCCTTGCCACGTTGTAAGGAGGCCATAAACAGTGCTGCTTTTCTCTTGCGCTCCATTTGCAACTGCTTTTCACGAGACACTTGAACCAACTTCTCACGAGCTGCTGCTGCTAATTTGTCTTTGATTCGCTTCTCAGCTATCAGAAGAAAAACCGTTAGTGTAAAACCAACTATCACTACTCAAACAACCAACAGCTTATCATAATGAGCACCTAGTCTGGCTTCAAGAGACTGCAATCTACTCTGGAAGGCGGCATTTGTAATGATGCTCGAATTATTCTCCTCAGTAGTAGGAGGAGCTGAAACCGTCACAACGGTGCCGGTAAGTCCCTCTTCCGTCTTAGGCTTGGTGTCAGATTTTTCTGTAGTGGTGCCATTGGTGGTCTCCACAACTTCTGTTCCATCTTCAGCCTTACTTCCAGGAGTCGTAAATGCATTTCTTTTGTCATTGCCCTCTTTCATCTTGATAGAAAAACTTACCAAGCCTGCAAATAAAATGTATTTTAAATGCAAATTTTCATATCGACATACTATGTCCTACACGAAGAAGTTGTTACCAGTCTTTTCTTTTTCAGCCAAGGTATCGCCACAATTTGATTTAGCAACAAGAGCATTTCGTTCCATGAACTCCTTTTCATACATCCGTCGCCTTTCTTGATAATACGAGTGGTACGCGTGATCAGGTTGAAGAAAGTCGAACCTTTCATCTGCGCCTATACAAAAATTAACCTTAAAATGTGTAGAAGCCTTAAAAAAGAACTAAAGTACTTCATTATGTTTGCAGTAATGAAGAACATTAATATATTTACCTTTACTTTTCACCATAGCCTCAAAATTTTCTCCATTCTTCGCCACATAGCTAGCCAACTTATCAATTATTGGCAAGAAGTGTGGTGGTGGAATAATGTCGCCCACTTTGTCAGCTCCAGGACACATAATCGGATCCTCCTGTGCACATAATGGTAAGGCGACTGGCACAAGTCCCGGAGGAGGTGGCAGATTGGAATCTGGTTTCAATGTCCCTACGTCGGTTTTATAAGTTGCTAAACAACAAACTCAATAAAACTTATGCCGCATTTAATGGTTAGTTAAGATTCAAACACTTACTTTCAACGGGCAATTCATTACGGGGCGGACAAGAACTTTCCATAATTGCAGGATAAACTTTGTCTTTCAATTGACTAACCAAAAGGGAGTATCGATCATCACCTGTGCGTATGTAAGCTATCTTTGGAACTGTCAAAACCTATTCGAGGATAAATAACAACAAATTAATTCATTTGAGAATACCGACAGCTAATAAAGAAGAAATCAAAACCCACTTGGTTCGCGTCAGACTGTACAGATTGAAGACTTGGATGCAAGTAATGGTCATTATCACTGTCGAACTCATCATCACTATCATCGTCATTTCCTAATTGGAGAGTCAAAAAATGAAGTCCAGAACGACGACGTCACATCTAACAGTCAAATATATGAAGTTTCATAAAAGGCATTCGAGGATTATTAACCACTTACCTTGCCTTGAAGTATAATGTGAAGACTTTGGTTGGGGCACATACTTTCCAGATTTAATTGCCTGCGCCATATTCTTATAATATGGATTCAATGGATGATCAAATGCAAGAAAAGCAAACAATGCATTGTTTGCCTGTTTGGCCTTAATAACTATTTCCATTTGTGGGCCATGTGTTGATACAAACAGAGCTGTCTTTTCAATAATAGCATTTACTTTTTTAGATGGAGGCTGTCACAAGGCAAAAAACAATTTAGAGAAAAACAAAATAACATTAATACTATTATAATGCCAAAAGAAAACTTACCACTTCAAGACCTGAAGGCAGGTTAAGCTCAGCTGGTGGAACAAATGTCGAATCTTCTGACTCTCCTAAAATATCAAATATAATAACAATCATCACAACGACCATCAAAAAAAGTCGAAAATCCTGCACGAATCAATACTTACTGCTTTGCTCTTGATCCTCCCCTTCAATTTGACTGACGAGACCATTGCATCCATTCTCAGCCTCCTCATAAGAAAACCCCACCTGATTATAAGTGCCTTCTTCTTCAGCTAAGGCTGCTTTCAGTCGTTTTAATTCTTCTTCTACATTAAAATAATAGAAATAAAGCAAAGTTGGACTATTATTACTACATACTTGTAGATAATAAAAATACATATGCTTCATTTTGTAATACGAACCATGATAGACCTCTTCTTCACTTAGCTCCTTCTTTAAAGAAAGATACCGCTCTTCGTCACAGAGTGTTTCAATGTATCGCTCTTCATCATCATAGCTCTGTTTCTGGTTCTCATTTGGTTCATATTGGCTCAATTCATGTAAATATCCTCGTCCGTCGTACCTACACCAGACACAAATGGTTAAAACCTCTTCAAAAGGAAGTAATCTATTGACCACTAATCGTCGACAATCGACGACCAACCTCCCGGAAAACGTGACGTTAGCACGAATTTTCCATAATTGCAAAGGTGTATGGCCGGCAGTTGTTTAAATTACTTCTACCATTCCCATTTCGAACAGAGGTCCCATGCCCACCACCCCTATGGTTATATTTAATAATTAAAATTGTCTGGGGAGGCAATTGTGGCTATGTATATGTGATAGTCAAGTCGAGTGAGTACCCTTAAGTCACAGAAAGCACCATGGCAAGCTAAACTTGGCTTTTACTTAAGGGGAAACTACAATAACCCTAACAATGATGATGAACCTACCCTCCCAGAAACAAACCACTGCAAGTCTCAATAACCACCCCGCATCGCAAATGAGCGATAAATGAGATACTTCGGCGCCTTATGGTTGTGCCCTAAGCACATTAGGTCATTTACCCGCCTTTGTGCACAAAGAGCTGCGAAGACCTCCGCACATCATAAACACACGATCAGTTTCTCTTGCTTCCAATCGGGTACCTGTTCGGGATTAGACTAGACAATATGAAACTACACCGGTAAATGGTTTACACATTGAAAACCATAATCTATTGCTCTATAATTTATCAAATGCTATAAACGCTTCCGATGGGAAGTGCAAAACACTCGCCTATCTATTAACAGCTTGTCGTCGCCCATCCAAGGAATCAAATGCCGCCCTTCTTCGACGTATAGCGCTTTTTCATCATCTCGAAACAGTTTACAAGAATACCCAAACACAAGTAACTCTTTGTCGTCTTCACTTTCATCTTCTTGGGCACCCCAAGATCGAGTTTTCTTCCTCAGCGACATACTGCAATCATCACGAGAACAACAAAAGTAACAAGAGAGAATGGACCACGCGAGGACAAAAGGAACAGCCCGACGCCATCTTTCTAGCGACAATAGCCAGAGCGTCGTCCTAATAGGTCCACTCAATTCTATGAAATCCGGGGGCGCTTTATTACCTCATATTGTATCGAAGTGTAAACAATGTCTTCAAATGGACGTTTTCTGGGATTTATTAGAGGAAGAAATATATCTAAACTTGTAACACCGAGACTGTATTGCACTAGTGTTGCTGCTATAAAGAGTGGTGCTAATTTCGGTGTCAGCAGTACTACTAGTCCTCAGATTCACGTGGTGAGCATTTCAAGGCACTATCAGCTACTCCGTGTGGTGTAGAATTTATCGGACCGAATTTATTACCCAATATACTGTATATTTTGAACAGGATAAAGAGACGGTGGAGCTTTTAGAAAAACTATCACTACTAAACTTCAGTAACGAACTTGGTATTAGACGTCTAGAAGCCGCTATAGAATTTGCTGACCGTCTCAACGTGCTGGACACATCTGCCGTTAAACCTATGTACTCTGTGCAAGAAGATCTATCCTTGTACCTTCGTCCAGACAAAGTGACTGTTGATAACTGTAGAGAAGAAATCCTCCAAGCTGCAGAGAAGAAGGTAGAGGAGTACTTCGTGGTTCCAGCTGGTAATTGTATATTGTAATATGATCGACTACGACATTTTTTAGTGTAAAAACAAGAATCACGCTAATATAGTCTTAATCTCTAGGTGCTGTTCAACGTGTAGCCCAAAAGAAAAATCCCAACGACAGAAGCACGGATTAAAACTACTAAAAATGAGGAAAAACTTAGTTATTTTAGGATCTGGATGGGGTAGTTATAGTGTTTTGAAGAGCGTCAGTCGAAAGATATACGACATCACTGTCGTTTCACCCAGAAATCATTTCCTCTTCACGCCTTTACTTGCGAGCACCACAGTGGGCACACTGGAATTTAGGTAAAGCTTACGATTAAGTCCTTCAATGATAAGCTAACAATGATTTCTAGCAGCTGAAGAAATTTTCTTCCAGATCTATCATCGAACCAGTCCGCAACGTTGGATTCCGCAGGTCGGATCACTTTCATTTATCAAGGGCTAAAGCTTTGAATACGAGTTCCCGAACAATTACGTGTCAAAGTGCTCTTGCACCAAATAATGAATATTCGTTACCCTATGACAATTTGGTTATTGGTGTTGGAGCTCTCAGTAATACATTTGGTATACCAGGTGTGGAGCAGCATGCCTATTTTCTTAAGGTTAGCAGGTCCTTTGAATAAAGTGAAATGTTAAAAAAAAAAGTAGCAAGATAACTAATTTCGGTATAAATTTTAGGAGATTGATGATGCTAGAAAGATTCGTAATCGCATACTAACAAATTTCGAACTCTCAGTTCAGCCTGGAGCAAGTCTTGATAAAAAGAAGAAACTATTGCATACAGTGATCGTCGGTGGAGGTCCGACTGGCATAGAGTTTGGAGCAGAGCTTTATGACTTCGTAAAACAGGTAATGCTGTCAAGCTAAAGATCCTTTTTTAAAAAAAAATGAGAAACAAATTCAGTGAAACTACACCAATATTAGGACGTCACCAGACTTTATCGCACTGAGGCCCAGTTGGTAAGAGTAACCTTGATAGAATCCAACAAAATTTTGAGTGCATTTGATGCACGTTTGCAAGCATATGCAGAAAAGAAGATTCGAGCAAGGGATCAGTTCGTTCTTATTAAGGCCACTGTCACATGTAAGTGTCTAGAGTCTAGTCATTTCATACCCTTAAAAAGTTCTCACAATTACATGACTGCTGGTCTTCAGCTATATCCGAGGATTCCGTCACATTGAGTGATGGTCAAGTTTTACACTGTGGACTAATTGTATGGAGCACTGGCTTGGCACCACAGGCATTCACTAAGAGCTTGAATTTCCCAAAAAATGCTCAAGGCCAGGTATTGCATCTATTTTAAGGTCTACAAATCAGATTTTGAATTCTCGATTACATATTATAATATACTTTAGCTCCTGACTGATAATCATCTTACAGTGCTGGGAAATCCTTCCAGAGATATTTATGCACTGGGAGACTGTGCAGAAATATCTGAAGCGCCACTCCCAAATACAGCGCAGGTATTTATTATTTGTCTTTACTGAAACATGTTTATTAGATTACGGTTATTCAAGCCTTTTCCCCACCACCTAATAGGTAGCAGAGAGGCAAGGTAGATATTTGGCTAACTATCTAAATAGTTCTAATCCCAAAGAAGTGCCACCTTTTTACTTCAAGACTGCAGGCATGTTAGCATATATTGGTAGTTACACAGCTCTATCAGATCTACCCGAAGTAAAGTTGCACGGTGCGTAGTGTACAATTTAAAACTATTAATTTTAAACTACTAACACTATATCATCTTTCTGTGGTCTTTTTTTTTTTTTTCAGGATATTCGTCATGGTTCCTTTGGCGTTCAGCATACCTGACTCGCCTGGGTAGTTGGCGATTACGAATGCAGGTTCCCATGGACTGGATGAAGACCCTGTTGTTTGGTCGAGATATTGCTAGATTTTGACTACTAATCATAATAACTGGTAATAGTTTCCCCATGTGGAAATGAAATAAGTAAGGTCGAACCTACAAGGGGACAGCCAACTGTAATATTGTATTATACAATAGATGGAAATTAAAGCGAATCACGGTGTTTACGTCAGGTATTTGGCCTGCAAGTATCAAGTAGGAACATCACTCTGTCCATCCAAATCCTCCCACAAACGTTTCAATACAGGATGAACATGTAGATCTGATGCATCTCTCAGAACCTAAAATAAAGCATCGATTATGAATTATAGTTCATACTCTGATCATCAGTTTGTTATTTAACAATATGCCTGTTTAAAATCTTACTTCCAAAACACCATCGATGACAGCATCCAGTTTCTGCACCTCTTGTTCTGCTTTCTGTAAGTTACTTTCCAAAATTGTATTACGACGTTCATACTTCTTGCATTTTTCTCGCAATTCGTCATCTTTATCTACTAAGAGTGTTTGTAACTCCATGACTTGTCGTTTGAGAGCCAGCTGCTTTTCTAGGTGACTACCAGTGTCATTATTGACCGTTTTATCCTCATCCTTACTTTCCTTCAGATGTGACATTATATCTTTTATCTCACTCTCCAAGAAATTGTTTTTTGCATTAAGTTCACAACACTGCTTCTTAAGGATTTCGACTTGCTCAGTCATTTTCTAAGAACACAAGGACTTTAAATATAAGGTGTTATTTATAAACTGATTCAAATACACGCACACCCACACATACCTGGTTTTCAATCAACCAGGAAGCTCTCTCGTCTATTTTGTTCCACATTTTCTGAAGAGATTCTTTAGCTTCTTTAAGAGCAGCTTTCGTGTCTGCAAGCTCTAAAGTCAAATCTTTACTTCTCTCTTCACACAACCATCGTTGCTTACGACACTCTTCAAGCGTTACAACTACTTCGTCAAATTTCTTTTTTTCTTCACAAAGCTCTTGCTCTAACTTCGCTCTAGAAAAAAAAATAAAACACAATCACCTAACAAAAATCATTTCTTTCTTTGCATAGATCAAAGTATGATTCTATTACTTTACAATATCCGAATCATTCAGCATCATTCCAAGATAATGATTGACAGTTTCCTGCATAGCCCCAACTCGGTGCAAATTAGATTCCACATCTTTTACCAAGACAGTCAAAGAAATTGTAGGATTGTCACTGTTCTCTGCACTGTGGCTGTTTATCATAGGTGACAGACGTCCATTGGTAAACAGGTTTGGTGTTTCACTTTCGACATGTTCCAAATCAGAAGTGCTTAAAACATCATCACCTTCTTTAGCAGCTTCTAAAATGGCCTGAACGAGCCTCTTCCCCTCCAAAGATCGCCTAGATTTGGATTGTTCGCTCAAGATAGGGCATAGATCGATTCCTACGGCTTCAGCACTAGTTATTATCTTTTCTATTATCTCTTCAACAATGACATACAAGCCTCTAATGGCAATGGAACAACTACTCATTTCTGCTCCTTGAGTTAATAACATGCGTTTAGCGCTGTCTTGAGTGGAAGTCAGTTTGGATTGTAGTAGCTGCAGTTGGGCTCTTTCAAAGAAATTCAACAAAAAAATATTTATAGCCAGTCCAATCTGAAATTACAAATGCATACAACTCAAGTGCTCCTACTCCATCTGTTCTGTAACTTGGGTGAGTGCCTGACAATGTTTCTCCTTCGTTTGCAGTAAATAAGCCAGCTTTTCTACTTCCAAAGCTGAAGAGTTCGCCTTATCTTCCATCTCCTTCATGGCTTCTGTCAGAGAATTATTTTCGTCCTGCATGAATTCTTTAGTTTCTTTGAGCTCCTTCTCCGTCGACTATAAAATTTAAAAAATGCCAATTTTTATGTGGGTGGTCAAATGAATTTAGCATCATACAGTTACTTTACCTTCAAAGTCTGTGACAAATCGGACATTTTACCCTGCATTTCAGCAAGCCGAGCAGTCATCTCGGAATTTTTTTCACAAATCTCTCGCTTTAACTGATCAACTTGGTTGTGAAGCTGTTCAACGAGAACGCCTCTGGCAGAAATTTCTAATCATCAAAGTAAATTTTAGCTTCACAAATGATCATTCGTAAAATTGTCATACTTAACAGCTACCTTGTTTGAGTTCATCAATTATGGTTCTTTCTTGAATAGCCTCCTGCTTACAAGCAGCCAACGATTGTGTCAAGGTCGATACCTAAGGAATACAATTCAATACATAAAATTGTTATGTTTATAAGTACGTATGTTTATCTAATAAGAAGTAGCATGCATGCACACCTGCTGCTGAGAAGACAAAAGAGACTCTTTTAGCCTAAGAACCTCTCGACGAAATCTTTCCTTGGCAACTTCCGTTGATTCCACCGATTCGTCATCGTTTCCCTCAACGGATATTTTTTCTGGCTCCAATGCAGATGCACCGTCTCCCACTTGATTTATACTAGAATTACTACCGCAATTCCCACATTCAGGAGACTCGAGAGTCCTCGGAGTATTTGCATCATTGGAAGTCAACTTCATACAAGCGTCCTGAAGGAGTATTCTAACTCTTGCATATTCTGATTGTAATTTTCCATGTTCTTCAGTCAACCTTCTTAGATGTGCAGTAATATCATCCGAGGATATTGCGCCTCTTTCCTCCTTTCCATCTGGTAAATCCGCGTTCTCAACACACTGAGATGGCACATGTTTTTGATTGTAACTTCTTCCCAACCTACTAGTTGCCTTCCTTTGCAATGTGCCACTCGATCCATGAGTTTGCTTGGTAGCTACAGGTGCAATCTTAGACTTGGAAGTTGTCCAATCTGACCTCTCCTTGCTGTTGCCGGTATCTGAATGACTAGCAGTAGTACGTTCCTTTGATTTCTCGCGATTGACATTTTTTGTAATAAGTTGTGTGCCTTTTTCACCTTTTTGCCTGGCAGTCAACGAGGCCTTACCGACCTTATCATTGCCCTTGTCACCATCCATTCATCAGATAGCTACCAGTCGAATTAAGAAACAAAAACATACTCAAAATGGACCGATAGTAACATATGAAATTGTGCTTAGTAGGATTTTATCAATGACCCAAATAATAACTTGGAGAAGTCTACTTGGTCTGAACAAAAATTTGTCTTATAGAATCGAAAAGGAAACTACACCTATATTCTAAATTTGACACTACAATAAAATCTCGCACGTTCACAACCCAAAACCTACGCCAAGTAACATCTTAACCCAATTATTGCGAGAAAATAAGTTATGCGACTGCATTACAAAAATATGAACAAATTTACACTTACTGGTAAGAGGCAATTGTTTTAATGCTAATTATTAAGTCGATCTCCTTATTAGCATCAGGCAAACGTTAATTACATTACCGTTCGAAATCACACATAACAATAACAAGTGGCCGCCACTGGACTACGGTAGTTCACAAGCATCAGATCGAAGAATCCTGACTACAACATGGCTGCCAGTTCGAAAGTTGAGCGTTTCTTTTTTAAACTTGTGCTATTGATTTAAAATCTCGATTGATAAATCTCACGTTATAACACGAGAATTACAAGTAATAAACAAGCTGACATAATATAGATATATATACTTGTTAATCTCAATATTCGTGTGATTCATAAACCTAGACAAGGGCAAGGTCAGATCGAATATTCATGCAACAGCAACGACTGGGAGCTTCCATTTAATTTAATGTAGTTATTAGATATTGTAAATCCATTTACGAGAAACAACTGTGGTTGGCGGGGGAGGAATGTCAATTATTAAGTTAAGCGTCAACACCTACAAAGCGACACATAAATTATTCTACATTTATATAGCTATGTAAAGTGCCTCTTGTCCAGTCATTATAATTCAACATACTGTATGTAGACACTAAATCTTCACCTTCATAACAGGCAATGAATGAAGGGGAGGAAAAAAATATCGCGAACAAAGCTGTAAAAAAATAAAAGTTGCGCATGAAACGTCATAACGAAAATTCCAATACATTAATGACGACGACTAGATAAATTGATGAGCGGCGAACGCATGCTTAATTAAAATGACAGACAAACGCAAATACTTTACGACTCACTTGGTGTTTGATTAAAAGCGTACAATGTCGATGTCGTCCGTCCCTACCGATTATTTATTAAGGCGCATTCACACGTTAACAGTTTTTTTTTGTTCAAAATGCTGTCTAAAATCAACACGGTCAATGGCAAAAACGGGAATTTGACGTGCGTGTTTTTGACGTAGCACAGTATTAGGTAGTGAATGACGTCGCGGTAGGAACGTATAATGAGTCGTGTGACTAGAGCGTCAAAAAAAAATAACAGAATTGCGCACGAGCAAAACATCAAGTTCCACTTTCGTCATGCGCACTGACATTAGAACACATGCGGATATCAAAGGAATAATTTAAGACTGGAATCCAAATCGCTGACCTTCGACCTTTCACTCACCACATTAATGGGACGACGTCCGTGGAAAACTTATTTTAACGACACCTCGGAATGCAATAACGAGGGAGGCTTTAGACTATATTAAACCGTGGCAAAGCGTAGAGTGGACTTCATAAGATAAACGATTGTGGAAAAGAAAACAAGACGAAAAATGAAGCGCGTGGAGTACACCACAGTTCTCAGGCGTTGGACTCTTTCAAGTTGTCAAAATATTCCACCATGACATCGTAATTCAGCGACGACTCTGTAGGTGGCCAAGACTGGCGCTCACGGGCGGTAGCTCCCGTGGAAGGAGGAGCACAACAAGAAGATGCCCTGGGAGACGGCATTGGCCTGCCGTGTGGTGGCACAGGGGGCGGGGAGCCTCTGTCAGACAGGCTTGTCGCGTCAGAATGCGTGGATTGACACTCCAAGGGATTGACCACGATCTGTACCCTCCTCTCATGCGGCCGGAGTCTCTGTGGTGAACTTGGAAGTTCGGGGTCACAGAATGGATTTGCGTTCTCATTAGCAACGCTCTCAATATCGGTTGTCTTCAGTGCGCTCAGACGCTCTGACGTCTCTTTGCATGCGGCAATTGGAACATGACTTCTCCGGTTCACGGCAGCACTCAGCTGAGTAGAACATCCCTGGTTACAACGACCAACACGATTACTGGACTTGACGTACGTGTCGTGAGAACATGCTCGTTTAGTATTAAACGCCCTTCGTTCCAACGTCGCTCTTCCTAGCCAGACCCAATCGTGCGCGTTGGCCACGGGATCGTTCTTGTCCTGCCGGTCATCTTGCTTCTTGTGGAACTGTACTGCATACACTGCACAACTGGCGACGAAGACAGAAATAGCGAGGCAGAAAATTCCTAAGAGAGCATACATGCCAATTTCCAACGTCGAAACTCCTCCATGAAGAATTGGATTTTGTCTGGCTTGTACCAGAGGTTCCTTAAGATCGTTCCAAACATAGCCAGGATCATTTCTGTTCTCAGTGGTCCGCACACCAGTTGAAAACTTTCCTTCAGTGCGAGACTTTTCGGGATGAACCTCGTCGTTTTGAAGACCATTCCTTTTATCGCTCTTCTTCATTTTCACGATGACTGGAATAATAGCCGTAGCTAAAGGTTTAATCTTTCGACGACTGCACCCTTCAGGCGCTTCCAGAGATACATGAATGGTGCCATTCCCTTCTCCAAGAACAATGACCCGTGGCCAGTGAGGAGATGCCTCAGGAGCCAAGGCCACAACGTTGTGCTCAGAAGCGTGAAGTCCCAGGGAAAAGTCTCCTTCAGCCAGTTGAGAAAGTTGAACAGACATTCCATCAGAGAAGACCACATCAATATCAAGAAGTCCTTCCTAAGTAGACAATTAAAAACGTTCTTTCATTTGGCCACCAAAACGGTGCAACCACTTGACCACCAAAACGGTGCAACCACTTGACCACTCATATCAATAGCAAAAAAACTTGCCTGATACTGTGCAGTTAATTGATGAGTAATCATCGTTTCCGCCACGAACCCATTGACAGCATCGTAGTTTGGCTTTATGGACAACTGTAACCCAGTTACTACACTAACCCGCAACCCAGTGATGATCTCTTTATCCTTGCCCACTCGTAGCTCACGGGCTCCAATCACCCGTCCAGTAATTGGTGATACGATCTGCATTCACAGCAAATTCTTGTTTTAATCATAAACAACCAATACTTACTTATTCCAACAACCGGTAGATCGTTACTTACCTGCACTTCTGTTCTTCCCACGGATTGTCCTTGGATGATGCGTCCCTTCAAGGATGCAATCCTAGGATCTGCGACTCTAATATGTTCTTCGACCACTTCTGTCACACGAAATGCAGATTTTCGATTTAAAAGATAAGATTCCCTTCCAGAGTTGTCATCGACTGCGATGAATTTAGCATAAACATCAATTGGAGTCTGTTGATAGCGTAAGCGACATATCATCTTGTTTCCATTGGAACTCTGATCTGAGCGCTTGTTGCTGCTTTCTTTTGTTCTCCCTACAGTTTGTTTGTTGTCTTCTCGAGTACGTGGTAACAATTTCCTGGCAAGAAAAAATGTACGAAGATTTAGCAGCGGAATCAAAATTTTATACAGTTCAGAAAAAAATTTAAACTCTCACCTGAGGACCTCTTTAGGAGCCTTCCAATTACGTATCTGACTTAGACGTTCATCTTCCACATGAACATCAAGGGGAAATTCAGGAAGCCACACTTTGAAATAAGCGTGCCCAACATAAGAAGCATATTTAATGATCACCGAAGCATTATGAGAACCACGAACTTCAGATCCGTCGAGATATACCGAAGTACAAGAAGGTGACACCTTAAATATGGATATGTTTTCAATTTTGTCCCAATTGATACTGTAAATATCAATATGTGCATCGATGCAATGGCCTACTTTAAGAATAGATTCATCTCCTGATGAGCAAGACGACTGCAGAGTGACATCTCCAACTTTTCCTGCTTGACTGACGACAAAGACTTTAATCGGAAGAGACATCTGCTTGCCATTTAGTACTGCTGTGTTGACCAATTCCCATGTCTGTTACAAAAAGAGATAAACGAGGAATTCATACTCGTTCTTCAACTAAAAATTACTTTCTTTGCAACAATTCTAACGATAAATAAATTTTAGATTACTTTGGAAACCAACAAGACACTTTGTATGTCATCTTTTTGAACGTCAATATCGGTGGTCATTAAGATGCTGTCATCTAGAGGTTTGTGATAGAGAGGGTGTCCAGCCTCTTGAACATAACGTATGCTCCAAGAAATACGTGCCGATCTTTGAAAATCAGCATCATCTTCCACTTCTAGCAGCCACGAAAAGGCTTCTCTGAACCTAAAACAAATTTGAGCTGCCATATGGCTTGACTCAAACACACAATCATTTATCAAAATTGGTCTCACTCGTCAGGTTGCTTGTCATCAGCCATCTCAAGTGGATCTTGACAAAATGCAGTCACTGTTGCCACGGTCCTTTTAGAATTGAGATCCGCTGTAATGCTCCAACCGTTACCCTTATAGGCTTCCGCTTCAAGTATCCTAATACCACTCTTGGATTTTGCTCTAATTGAACCAAAAAACCACCAAGGATTATTAAAGAAGACATCACCACCACTTACAACATCGACAAGACTGGGGATAACTACCTCATAACGAAAACATTGACAGAGGAATTACGACTTCTTCGCACGTACACAGGAACGTATAGTTTTGAACGAGGGAACAACGGAGTCCTCGGCACTAGAATTTGAATTGATCCATTCTCCATTACTTCGGAATAGTGAACTGGACTTGGTGACAGTGGAACGTGCCATAGCAGAGTCGACGTCAACTGAGGTAGAGGGTCATCCTTAACATGAGCCTCGTTACATTCGGATCGCCTCACGTCGATAGCAACTGCATATTCGACGGCAATAGTTTTCTTCTGCGTTTTAACTCCTCTTCTGGCATCATTCACAGGCGGCCACCACCTATGTGGAATAATCATTTCTGCGAGACAAGTTGATTCACGAGAAGACGGATTGCAGGCAGAGACCCTTCTTTCTCCATCGCACGTCGCTACCAGTAAGACACACAAATTTTGATAATTCTGGGTGGATCTGGAACCTGAATCGCGTCCACTTTGGGTGAAATGAAATAAAGCCCTCAATACCGGGCGTTCTCTCCAGATAGTCTTTGTCACCAAATATGCAGTGACGTCTGTGGTGGCCGGCCAATGAGAAAATAAATCAACACTCTGGTTAAAGCTGACTAGTGGTAATGATGATGGATATGGTACTGTTTGTTTAGCTGTGAAAGGCCCATATCCCACGCGAACCATTGTGGCCCTTGAAGGCTGCAGAACAAGAAATTGGTCCCGACTCAATACCGACCCACCATTGGCTTGGATGTTTTCATCGTGTCCAGACCTCACAAAGAATCCTAAATATTTATCTTCGAAAGCCAATTCTACCCCTCCTGCCATTGGTGGGGTTCCTGCAAAACAAAAAATGGAAAGGATTTTAGACAAACTGATATTATCGCGCCGCAGACACAAAAATTCGTTGAGCATTATGGATGAGAGTACGAGTAGGCTTAACAGCAGACGCAACATTTTAATGAATGACCACTTGCTATTGTTGATATCATTATTCTAATTTTTTTTCAAAAAAAAAAACAAATTCGGACTACCTTGTAAATTAAAAAGAATAAACGGTTTTGCACTACGACACAACCAAAGCATTACAAATATCCATAGCGTTGATGTTAAAAATGTCAGACTTAGGCTTACCTGCACAAACACATAGCACTGAAGCCCAGCACCCGACAAGGGATGCAAAGACAAATCGGATCGATGACCACTTGCAACTATTCGCCATCTCCATTCTTGATTCCGGATATAAATTCCAAATTTATGAAAAGCAAACACCAAATTTGCTTTTTCGTTATGACAGACCTTGCCAAACTGGATTCGACGCGATAATCGATGAAGAAAGTCATCCGAACGTTCGGATGGTCGATATCGTTCCTTCTATCTTTTTCGCTCTTATTCCAATCTGTCTGCGTTCTCAAATCACTAATTTGCCATCGCAGATTCTAAGTTAATTGGCAGCCAAAAAATCAACCACTCTTGGCTAGTTGCCTTTACATTTTCGAATGACGTTCATCAAGACGAAGACTGCGACGAAAATTTCGCATTTATCAACCAGCAAGCATAGCGACCAACATTCTCATCTTCTCAAGATGGAAGATACTACTAACAGATCGACAAACCAAGCATCCCCCATCAATCGGCGCCGTCAATTGCTGCTGCTACCCACATGGTGGCGCTACTTATTCCCGGCACCACCACAAATTCGAAAAAGGAACGCCTCAGCATTCTATTAGCAGGGCCGGCCGTAGGCTTAGGCACAGACAAATCAGGCAGTTTCACCAAGAAATGTAATTACAAGAACATTACAATAGTTTACAAGGTATTTAAAATAACTCAGTTCCAGAAAGGTGTCTTGAATTTTCATCATTGGGGGTAACCGTGACACCACCAAGGTCCGTGGCCGCGGCTTCGAAAATGTATGTATGCTTTGCCCGGAGTGCCATTTGGGTTACGGCCGGCTCTGTCTGTTAGCATTTAAACCCGTGAACGTGCCACTAACAAACGCATGATAACCGGAAAGAAATGTTTGTTAAGAAATGTCGAAACACCTACACAACAAATGCCAACGTTTCCTATCCTGTCATTCAGAAAGTTTGCATACTACATGTAGGCGGTTAGACAAACACATTTATCAACCCAACCCATTCTCCCCAAGTACAAATCTTAAACGATTTCGTCGTCGTCGCCTTTATTAACACAACACGATGGAGGCAAAGACGAGGATGCCAAGTATGGAACCCTCAGAGTTGGCTTCGTTGAACTTTGGAGAAGGAAATCACACATTTTTTTTTTCTTATAGAGTAGAAGAAAGTAGATAGTACAGACAGGAGACAACAGTCAGGATGAATAGGTAACAGCACACCACAATAAAAGATGGTCATGTTGAGACACCTAATGACATCCTTTCACACCCACAAAGGCGACATTCATAATAATCGCGATTGAAGTTTAAGTCTGTTATGCTGGATTCACGATATCGAGGCAAACGTTTGGACAGAATAATTTTAAATTGGGGGGAAAAGGAAACGAAATGTAGGAAAAGTTAGTGGCCATGGCCCTTCCATATTCTTGGCTAATGAAATTT
Organism: Trigoniulus corallinus; assembly: GCA_013389805.1. Lineage (NCBI taxonomy): Eukaryota > Metazoa > Arthropoda > Diplopoda > Spirobolida > Trigoniulidae > Trigoniulus > Trigoniulus corallinus. The sequence continues at coordinate 20,487,076 of JAAFCE010005724.1, read as the reverse complement.
AAAAACTCCCTCTTCCACTTGGTCGCTTATTCAGTGCAACCACAGAGGGGGAGAGGAGAGGTACACTTTGGCAGGAGAAAAAAAAAGCACTGTGGCGTGGACCAACGACCATATCCATAAGAATGTAGTATTAAGAAACGTGGCATCGGCTACAGTCGAACGCACAGGGTGGAAGGACCACTGCAAACATCCATCAAAAATTATCCAAAAGGTTCAAGAAAGCTGGCTTGACGGTGTGTTGACCACATAGCGGTCAACCACTCCAGCTGCAAGCAGCTTGAACAACAGCGTAGTGAAAGCATTTTCACGATTCTCTTGGAAGCCCACAGTCAAAAGAAATAATTTGAGACTAGGAGCAAACAACTGCTACACCTCATCAGGAGCAAGATCTGGCTCGGCCGTCGAAGAACTGTTGCGGTGACCAGCATCATTAGTTGGCAGTGGTGCAGGTGGTTTAGCAACTGGATTTTCGGTGATTACATCGCCTCCTGCTTCATTCGTCTGATTAGAATTACCCTGCTGTTCGGTCAGTTTCCTTTCCAACTCTCGAATTCTGTTCTCGTGGCGCAAAAATTTTAACTTCATGTTCTTGATCTCTTCTACCAATTCTTCAATCTTCGCCGTGAGTTCCTGTAACAGATACATTGTATTAATATGATGTGCTGCTAATCAATTTCAACTGTTACTTTCCCTCTTCACTATAAACTCACTGGAGAAACGGCAGCAGCAGCACCAGCGGCGGCGGCAGTCTTTGTTGGCATTTTATCCAGTATGTTCGACTTCTTGGTAACTTTCAATTCCGATTTCTTGCTCGGTGTGTATCCACCTTTCAGAGATATCTACCGCAAAAAAAAAAAATGAAAATAAACTGAAAAACAGACAAATTTCAACGAATTCCAAATGATAACTGTTTCTATTCTTACTAAGATGGGATCTGCGTCTTTTCCCGAAATCCATTCGTCAGCAGACAGTGCAGGAATATCACCACAAGTGTCTGGATACAAGTCATCTTGAAACAATTCCGACTATTGCATAATGCTAACAATTAATTTTCAGGGCTAATATGCGACAGCATCTCTCAATTAAAAAAGACTTGCCTTGCGTGGCACTGTCATGGCTATTACTTCGCAGTAGCCTTTGGCGTGCAGCCTGTATAATTTCGTTATTTCACATTGATTCACATCACAGCCTCTCTTGGGCATCATGCCAATACCTCGTTGAGGTTCAGGTGACTGGAACGTATTAATATAGTGGACGTATGGAGGTTCATCAGTGACTTCAAAATACCTTATTACGCTGTCTCCCTACAAGAAAAACAATACAATAAATGAGTGACTAGTAACTGGAATAACACGCAAGGACTTGTAGTAACATGTCTCACTTTTCCACAAAGGTAAACAAGATTGCAGTCAGGATCATACAGTGGGAACATTACTCCATTGCTGGTGTCCAATTCAACCATCTGTACCGGAACCCCAAGTTCATCCTAAATTGACAGAATTAAAAGAAAATAATAAAGACAAAACTTCAGAGTAACATCAATGGCATTGATATATGTAATCTCCTCTCTTGCAGTACCTCATGTCTGAGTGCATACTGTCGCTCACTCATACGAGAAAATCCAGTAGTAAAAATTGTGCCATCTTTCAGATATATAGCTCGCATTGGCTTGGCTCCCTCATGACCATCAGCCTCCTGCAAGGGGGCAGATATTAAATGTAGTCCACCAACTTCATTGTAATCACAATACCTTTCCCTCTATTTCGTAATACAAAAAAAAAACCCAGCAGCATGCACGCTAACCTGAAGTAGTTCACCAGTGCGTGGATTGATAAGTCGCAATTTCTTATCTTTACAAGCTGTAAGGAGTTTACTTCCGTTGTAATTGAAACTACAGCAGTAAATTATGTCTGGATGCCAATCAATATCGCTCAAAGCTTCGCCGGTGCCTACATTCCAAATAATAATTCGGTTGTCTCCACCTAAAGAATCCAATAATTTTAAATGTATACATGTACACACACATCCCACAGCATCACCGAGTTAATTGGTCACGCCTAACCTGCACTTAACAAGACATTATTGGCAGTAGGATGCCAAAGAACCTGAACCACACGTCTCTGATGCATGGCCAACTCCACAACAGCATCGGTTTGCGGTCTAACCAGACCTAGTTCTGGAATCTGCCAAACCCTCACAGTACAATCTTCAGATCCACTGGCAATGACATTATCGTTAAATGGACACCACGCCACGTCCAACACTGGCCCACGATGACCTGTCACCAGTGGATAATCCCGTTCAATACGCCCAACCTATTCAGTAGACAAAAATACAAATAATCTGATACCTAGATACTCCACACGCAACGTTTATCAGCAAAAGTCTTTTATTAAATTATCACTGCAATTTTCAAAATCCTTCAACTTTCATCGCTCTCCAAGCCAACATTTACCCGTGGCAATCCGATACGGTTACTCAAACCTTGCCAAGATACACTCTTCTTAGTAAAGAATCTTCATTTTTGGAAACCTATTCTACACACATCACCGACAGAGCTATTTATAGATCATTTCATCTCCAAACTTGGTGAATGCTAGCAATGGATCAGCAAAATAATCTCGAAAGCAGCGGTACACGTCTACGTCTCCCACTCATTCTCCCAGCTTGAGTCAGTGGTCTCGGTGTCAAAAGCCACATGTTGCAAAACCTACAGAATATCTTGCAGGCACACTGGTGCCAATTCTCGGCGGACCCCTTCCCTCCAGGCATGTCCTGACTCGGAATATTATCGGGAGGCTTTAAAGAAGTTAGTCAAACATGATCCCACAATCTTTGTTTGTTTTACCTTGTGCAATGGCAAGACCATAAAAGCACCTCCTCCGGCTGCCTCTGTAATGATAGCCAAAAACTTTGGATTCACGGCACAAAAAGTGGAGTCCCATGTTGACTTCGATACACGGATGTTATCGTAACACTGATCCCGCTTTAGCGGCGTCCCGAAAACATGTCGAAATTTACTGTTACGTACAACACGAAACGACATCTGCAAACGTCGAAATCAATAAATAAAAAATACAATCGGAAATGAAATCATACAAAACAAACAAACACAATAAAAAGAAAATTTCCCTCCTTAGGAGCTGTAGTTTTTTTAATCTCTACTAAGTTGGTTAAAACATATTTGAAAACTTTATTTTTAAGTAGCTATTTCAGAGGACCTAGTCATATTCGGGTGACAAAAATAAACTCTCGATAAGGGACAAGTGTTAAATACGCGCAACAACCACATCCCCAAATAGAAGATACAGGAAACGCCCATTACGGGGGCCAAGAAACTCTTTTTATTCTTGCAAATAATCTCAAAAAAAAACAATTACTGCGATTTATCATTTTGATTGTTATGAATAAAAAACAAACAATTTTAGATAAGAAGTTAAACGAAGTTGAATGCGAGGCCTACGACTGCGTCGTAACCGGCGCCCAACCCACGGCCTATCCACCCCTTCCTAAGACTATCAACTGTTGAACTAAGAAAAAGTTCTCAAAACAGACCTATTTAAAGGTTAGCTAAGACCATGCTATGTAGTAGATGAACTTTAATTTCACTTACTTTGACCACGTGCCCGGCTTAACAAGTAGTAATCAAATTCAAGACTCCCCAACAATGTCTTTCGCACGAAATTCTTACACAATTCAAACTTCGACTGTCACTTTTCGAACACAAAACGTCACTCGCCTTTGGAACACCCGGTGCTGCACCTAAAACCCGCTACGAAATTTCTGAGTGGTGCGACACGAGCTGAATGACCTCGTTGTCCCTATTAGGGCAAATAAAGCGCTCTCGTGTTTATCATCAACGTGTGGACAATTGAAAAAATACTAACCGGCGAACAAACTCTTGGTTAATATAGCGACTGAGTCCATTCCGCTCAAACGCAAACAGAATACGATACTAAGACCAGAATACGATTACAATAATAAATTAAACATCCTCTCGCTAACCAGTCTCTGTCTCCATTTAGAGGTCTGGAGCCATTTTGCTCAGCTACCAATTTTTTTCCCTTTGCTTTTCTCGAGTATCAAATGTACTTCTATCTGTCAAGCTTAATGTTACGGAATCCTCGAACTACTTGGATGTGGGAGGGGTGACTTTAATAGAGAGAAAAATGCTTTGACGTGGCTTGCAAAATGATAAGATTTGAGTGACATTTTTATTGCCGTTATCAGATATAACATATCGACGAACCTCCTGTGATTCTAGTAGGTATCCAAGTAATATAAATAACGTGGACTATAAGGAATATCACCATGCAAAATGTGGTGACAGCTTTACGGAAAGCTGTAACTCGGGTCCCAGATGTTCTGCATGTGGAAGAGCCAGCAGGCCCTTCATCCGGATTCAGGACAGGTTCCCGGAGACAATATGAAGACAATTTACAACCCGACTTCGTTGCAGCAGCGTCGGAATTTGAGCTCACTGCTAATGCCCTAAGTGGGGTGGTACCAGATGGTAAATAAAATCTGTTGTCCTGCGCGCAGTAGAGTTCATTCACTTTGCAATTCGATACAATATTTTTGTACTTTTGACAACTTTTAGATACATACACTGTAGATGATGCTGTAAATTTGTTGGGATTTGGAAGACTTCAGATAAAGTTGTCTCTTGTCACTGGTCTATGTTGGATGGCGGATGCCATGGAAATGATGATCTTGAGCATTTTATCCCCAGCTCTTTACTGCTCTTGGGGCATATCCAGTGTTCAGCAAGCCAGCATCACTACAGTAATATTCCAGTACATTGTACTTGCGAATTTCTGTCGTAATTAGGGAGTACGTAACTAACTGTCGTTAATTATAGGTAGTGTTCTTGGGTATGATGTGTAGTTCAACACTGTGGGCGAAGTTTAGTGATCGTTACGGTCGCAAAACAGTGAGTAAACCTTCTAGGCTTTATCAAATTACAAAATGAATTAACCGTTCGTCATTCTAACTTTCTGTTCTCATATAGGCTCTTATGATTTCATGTTCAATGGTATTTTATTATGGATTCTTAAGTGCGTTTGCCCCAAACTATCACTGGATGCTCTTGTTACGTGGCCTGGTGGGTCTGGCCGTGGGTTGCGTAGCTCAAGGGTAACCACTTATTATTGAGAAAGATCCACAGATGCTGCATATCATGATTAATCTTATTCTTTGTTTTATGTCTGCAGGGTGACGTTGTATGCAGAATTTATTCCCATGACCCAAAGAGGCCGAAGTGTGGTCCTGCTGGACGTAAGTGAATCAGAGATCTTGAGATTCTTAGGCAGAACCTCCTTTTGTCATTCTGTGACTTTATTTCCTGTAGAGCTTTTGGGCACTCGGCACATGCTTTGAAGTTATTTTGGCTCTGTTTGTGATGCCGACATTAGGATGGAGATGGCTGTTAGGATTTTCGGCTTTACCACTACTGCTGTTTCTTATTTCATCCATGGTAAGAAATGTTCTAAGTGGACCCTTCCATAAGGTAGCGAATGGCACTTCGTATGGTAATTTTTTTATGCTTAGTGGATGCCAGAAAGTGCACGATTTTATGCTGCAGCTGGACAATATGATAAGGCCGTTGGTGTTTTGAAGAGAATTGCTGTCGAAAACAAGAAAGCAATGCCTCCTGGCAGACTGGTCGTTGATGACACACAGGTACCAGTTTTTCTAATTGCAATTTTTAAGCGCGTGAACTGTTCATGACTTAATTTTTACGTAGGACGTACCAAGAGGCAGAATAAGGGACTTATTAATTCCAGAATGGAAATCAACAACAATTGTTTTGGGAATCGTCTGGCATGTATTAAGCACTAATAGCATTTCTGAAAACTTTGGTCACTTTCTCAAGAGTACTTCGGACACAAATTTCTTTTTAATACGTAGGTTTGCGTGTGCGTTCTGCTACTATGGCATAGTTTTGATGACTACCGAGATGTTTCATGTTAGCGATCCGTGCCATGGTAAATGGTCTGAAGTCCAAGCAAACTTGTAGTTATTTTGTCACGTAATGAAGTGTATGTATATTATTAGGCAGTGAAATTATCAGTTCTAACAGCACATCAAAATGCACCCCACCTTGTAAGGTGCTAACTACTAGCGATTATATTGATTTGTTATGGACAACACTTGCAGAGTTTCCTGGTACGTAAGAGGGTTAAGAAAGATTGACGACCCAGGTCGGTTATTGACACAACAACTTGTTGAAATTGTAGGAATCTTCATTACGGTTATTATTATTGAGAAACTTGGACGAAAAAAGACAATGGCAATGGAATTTGGGTTCTTTTCATTGTCGGTATTTCCTTTGTTGATATGCTTCTCTTCGTAAGTTCTCAAATCCATTTTATCAAAAATTTGACCTTTATAGCGGTTTTAAAATATTGCATTCATTTCACAGAAGAAGAGTTTTAACTTTCCTCTTATTTTCTGCTCGTTGTTGTGTATCAGCAGTGTTTCAAGCAGCATACGTGTATACTCCAGAGGTGTGAAGAAATTTTGGTTCGAATGAATGCACTGAGTTGTTGGGCTTTTCTTTTACTAACAGTTGGTGATGGTCATTATTCATAGTTACCACAAGACAGGAATGGTGTTGGGTTTTCTAACAAAACGTGATCGTCGGTTTCTTTTGCTTAATTTGGCGCTTTATGTTATGGAACTGTTTATCACTAAGGTGTATCCTACCACCTTGAGAGCCATTGGATTAGCAATGTGCAGTACTGTTGCAAGGCTGGGAGCTATGGTGACTCCATTTGTGGCACAGGTAGTTATTAACATGGATAATTGTCACCAGATATCAAGAAATCATGAGAGTTTACTTACAGGTGATGCTCAAAATCTCAGTTGAGGCTACAGTTTGTATATATGGCGTAATAGGTATAGTGAGTATGATTCTCGTCATGCTACTTCCTATTGAAACAAAAGGGCGAGGATTAAAGGTAAAGAACTAACGAGTTTTAAAGTTGTTATAATTTGTCACTTACAGATTATACACATTTCAGGAATGTCACACAAGGTGAAACTTTCCGAATATGACGTGGGATATCATTTGCCCAGATACGACGTGGATAATTTAATAACTGGTTGATAAATGGCTTACGACTACATTCGCAACACATGATCTTAATAGATTTTAAATCATTTAAGTCTTGTCCGCATGACACAAACTTTACAATTAATTTACGAACTAAGGATGACTTGTAAAAAAATTACAAACGTTTCAAAAAAAAAACAAAAAAAAAAGAGGAACAATACAAACACATCACCCTTAAATCTAAAAAAATAAATGCAGGTCTCGCGTTGGAATTTGAATTCGGCAAGGTGGAAATAGGGATTTTGCAATTTCTTGTAACGTGGTCGTTTTGGGACGAAAGACGAGAAGTAAAAAGCCTTCTTGTCCTTCCCAGCAGCTGCTTCCCAGTCGCCTTCAATACAATAAGGATGCGAAAATCATAAATAAAAGTGAGAAAGGAGGGCGATTATTTGTGATTTTCTCGTCCTTATTTTATTGAAGACGACTGGGAAGGACAAGAAGGCTTTTTACTTCTCGTCTTTCGTCCCGAAATGCCCACGTTACGAGAAATCGCAAAATCCCTAATATGCAAGACTGTAATCCTTAAAATCAATAAAGAATTTTTCATGTTTTGTCACATTTATGGTTGTTATATCGTATTACATTTGATGTTTATTACTACGAAGACGACCTAAGTGAGGAGCTTCCCTCACGTCTCGGCCACAAGCCATCGTACGCCGATCATCTTCATCATCACTTGCATAAGACGTCATTGCAACGGCTCCTCTAGTACTCGTAGCTTGCATCAGTTCCATGTCGGGCCCTGTACGATTTTCATACAATAAGATATTTAACGTCTCCTCGTAGATTCGAGCTTCTGGAAACTCGACCTAAGTGTATAAATCACATAATTAAGCTGTTACATTTGCAAATAATGTGTGCTATGATGATTTAAATAGTAATAATCCAAAATATCACCTTGGTGTGTTTCTTGTCTGTGGCATATACAATTGATGTACAACAAACCTCAGCTATCTTTTTGCCATGACCATAAAATGACCAGCAGCAAATCTCATTCGAGCCAATTACATCTTTTATAAACAAAACCCGACCACTGAATCGCAATGACAGCTTATCGAACAACTCTATATTCTTAAGTAAATTGTCATCGGAAGTGCTGCAATGGAAAACGTCGTGTATTATACGGATAATTCAAAATAATAAATTTAGAAAGGTCATCGAGCTGCAAGGCGTACCTTGTATATGAGTATTTGTTATTATGCCTATTTATTAACAGCTTGACCACTGGCTAAAATATTAAATATAATTAAAAAAATATAATAGTAAATGAGTTCCACTCTTTAAAATAAATACCTTTGAGGTAGAATTGACGAGGGCTTGTTCTTCATTGCTGGAAGTAATCAACGGCACTCTACAAATGGGTTCCAATTCTTTTCCTTTAGATTTTAAGGCTGCCTCACAACTTTCTGTCAAATCTTGGACCAAGTAATATTTAGCTTCAGCTAATAATTCAGCTAGCTCCTTTGGATTATCTGACAGTGGTATATTGCCATCTCTTAAAAAGTTTAAAATCGATCCAAAATGTTTCCCACTTCGATCGATAAGAATCCAGCCTTTAAAAAAAATGGATAAATAGGTTTCTGAGTCATCAAACTGGTTGACGAATTCGACGTATGATTTCATTGTCGGAACTTACCTTCAGAATCAGTAAGGACTTCCATCCTACCACTAAACATGGCTCTAAGCATGTTATCATGTTTGGTAAGAGTACCTATCGTAGTATAAAATAATGTTCCTCCGATATTTAACTTAACATACTGGCTTGGACTGCCATTGATCACCGTTCGATGGTCCCCCGACATCCCACTCACTCGTGGGTCGTACACTAACACAGCCTGGTCCAGAGCGAACAAAAATAGAATTCCCTTGTCTTTGAAATAGTATCAAACACTAAATAACTAACTAATGATTAGAAGTCGATTAAATATAATAGGTTTCGCCCTAAACAATAATTTAAAGCTAAAACGAAGTGCCTTCAAAAATATTTCCCTTTTTTTCACTTCCGTCGTCACGCAGTTCCACAGAACATATACCGGTATATATTAAAGAAGCGACACCTAAGGTTGAGAAATTCAACCTAAAATGAGCGCCACCACGTTTGAGTATGGGAACTAAACAGCAAAGTATGGGTAAAATTTTGCGCAAACCACGTAGAACGAAATGGTATAGTTGATAAGGCGCTTAACTACAAATCGTTTGCATGATGTACTTTGGGATCAAATCCCAGTTGATGTGCGCCTCATTTCTTTTTGTTTTCTTGCCAACTTCTTCATTACGCTGGAAAAGGGGTTTGAAGTGATTATGATGATCTCATTTCGTAGACCAAACTCATGTGCCTCAATGATAAGTAAGTTCCAAATTTTACAACTAAAGTTTCAGAGTAGGAGGAGAATGCAAAACTTGCCTTGCAGGTCGAAGGTTTCCGGCAGAAAACAGGGGGCAAGAACAACCGTAACTCGGGGCATAGCAAGTGATATCGCAAACCTATACACCGATCAACGTTGTCTTATTTTCTATATAAGTGCGTATGCCCCCCCCCCCCCAAACAGGCCTCAGTGACACAATAAAAACAGCTTTTTGGAATGATTTTGATGAGTTGGTACACTCAGTAGACAACACAATTAGACAGGGCAGGGGAAATGAGCGACTGATTATTGGGGGTGACTTTAATGCGCATGTGGGTAATGATGGTCTGGGATATGAGGAGGTCCATGGGGGATGTGGGTATGGGATGATCAACCTGGAGGGGCAGAAGGTCCTTGAGACAGCAAGAGCACATGCCCTTGCATTGGCCAATATAGATGGTTCAAAAAGAGAGAAAAGCACCTAATCACTTTTCAGTCACCACAAGGGAGGTCCCAGATAGACTTTTTCATGGTTAGGAAGCAGCACAGGGCAGAGATCCGAGACTGCTTGGCAATACCCAGTGAGGATTTCCAGAAGGAGAGTGGCCATAAGCTGCTCATGTTAGAATTACTAATAAAGGGGATGGTTAGGCAACATACCTGGAAGGAAGAATCAGTTATTAGGTGGTGGAAGTTGCCCACCAAGGCAGATGAATTCCAGCAGGAGGCTCTCAGCCAGGTTGACTGGGAATGGGATGGGTCAGCCACTGCCATGTGGGACAGGGTTGCTAGGAAGATTAGGAGGTGTGGTGAGGCTCTCTTAGGTAGGGGTAGAGTAGGGGGAACTTATCAGGGTAGGCAAACATGGTGGTGGAATGAGGAGGTGGAAGCTGCAATCAAACTAAAGAAGGTAGCTTTCCATAGGTGGAGGGAAATAAGGGTCCAGGTTTCAAAGATAGACTATGTTCACGCAAAGAAGAATGCCAGAAGGGCCATTGCCCTGGCCAAGTATGGTTTCAATGCGCAGGTTGGTTTCAATGTTTCAATGTGCAGGTTGGGGTGCATCAAGGGTCAGCACTTAGCCCATATTTATTTACTCTAGTAATGGATGAGCTGCTGACTGGAGTAGGGGAATGGGTTCCTCAGTGCCTGGTATTTGCTGATGATGTGGGAAGGCTGTTCGTGAACAGACGTTCGTGATCCGAGGTATCACTGTACTGAAATGTGAAGTACTTACACGAAAGCGGTATTGGCTAACATAATCCTGCTCTTACAGTGATGCATATACTGGAGTTACATACGTTGTTCCCAAACGTAAAACATCACACAAAACTGGAGGAGCCAACATTGCAACATACATTTACAACTTAGAGGCGAAACACAACGGTCTAAGGCTAAAATCAGGGGTGGCCAAAATGAGGTCCACGAGCCTCATGCGGCCCGCGGAGCTCGGTCGTGAGCATAAAATTAGGGCCAGCGCAAAATGAGACGCAGTACCCGAAGGTGACGCAGGTTGACTCACTATAAATTTCTGAGGCTCACACGATAGTATGTAGTTCCGCATGTTAAGTCGCAGGGTGACGTGATTCAGTGCCTGTGCCACATGACCCTGCGGAGAGCAGTGTCCTGCAGTTTCCTGCGTGAAGTTGGCGTGACAATAACAAAAAGCGTGCGAAGCAGAGAAGGTTCTCTTGTTATTTGATGCAAGTATGGTGAAAAACTGCGAACCAATGTGCGGTGATTGCCTGCTAGCAGAATTTCATGATGATTCAGATCGATCTGATACGATGCAAAATGATTTGATAATGACCACAGCGCCTCCACAATCGAGAATACGAATTACAAATATGGAATCAGGTGCTGCCATTGAAGTGACGCTCCACTGCGCAGTTCCTTCGTTCTACGACACTAGCGCCACTTTGTCAGAAGCGGTCTACGTGTCGACATAACGGAAGGCAAATAGTGTCAATGGCTTTGGGTAGCTTTGTAACTATGACAACCAACAAATGATTCTCTGTCCTGCATCACTTATTTGTTAAATGACCTCATATTGTCCCAAAATAAAAGCACTTATAAATTATTGAGACCAACACTTCAAAGATGACCAATTCCTCAGTAATTACTTCTTCCGAAGCAGATGAGAATTCTTCTGGATTTTATTTTGACGATTATCTCAAAGTGCGAGTTATACAACCAGACGCTGAACATCAAGCCTTGGAATTGAAAGATGAATGCAAGGAGTTTCTAGAAAGTAAGTCAGAATGTCTGTTTATTCAAAGAATTTATAATTTACGACGTTACAACTTTTGGCATATATTTAGAATCAGAAGATTTTCAGCAAATGGTGCAGGAAGTTTTGGATTTAGCATATCGCTTATCAAAAGCAGTTGAGAGAGAAAAAATGAAGGTGTCAATTTGAATTGATATGCAGGTCCTAAGCATATGTTATATTAAAATGTTAATTTTGACAGAGCATATTATATTTCCATTCCATTTAAAGGCAATTGCGTGTCGCAACTTACTACAAAGTTTGGTGAAAGACAGAGAAGATAAACGTGAACAAGTTGGGGCTTTTATAGCAGAGAAGTCAAGCTACTTGGAAAGGTAATTCTAATGAAGGATTTCTGGTTTACGTACGCACCGCACCTACTGCATACTTGATATCTACGTCTCATCTAGATTGCGCCTACAGCATGCTTCTCTATTAAAAGTGGAAGCTGAACAGCACGAATTTATTGAGCACTTCCTCGTCCATAAGTAGAGGACTTATAACGACGACATCTAGTCACGTCTTGTCACATCCATTTTAGGTCACCAAGGTTACACTTGGGACCTTGGACTGCCAAGATCTTTCTTGTGCACCGTTACGAAATACTAACTTATTATAACGGTCTCGAAGCACAAATGCAGCCTTTTTCGGTTGTCGCTGACGAGTAAAGATACCCTTAAGACATCCTGTGGGACGCCAGTATTCTACATACACAAATAAAATGAACGATTCTTAGAAACGAATTGCCATGTGTATCACGATCACAACATAATTTAATTGATATTTGTATAAGGATTTCACATGCATTATTGACAGTGGCATTTGAAAATTAAATTGGCAGTTTTCATTTGGTCATAATGGTCGGCTTTTTGACCCTCCATATGATGCATTTATCATATTTTATGAGATCATTATCGGATCACTTTTCAAATAAAAGTAAGAACTTAAAGCGAACAGAATGTTTGTCTTGTGTCATCTATGTTATTACACTCTTGGACACCAGAAGCTAAGTCCAAGTAACGAGTGCGTATGGCATAGGCAGCTGGTTTTGGCTGACGCTGACGCGTGAATATGCCTTTCCGGTTACCCACAACCCTACCTGTAGCTGAAAAATTTTAAGAGAAAACATGAGCATCAACCCCATATATTTGCTACAGTGCTTACAGACGACGACACATTACAAACAAGCTGTTGCCAGAAACAGAAAAAGCTACTATAAACACCATTACCTTGTGGAGTCATAAAATCTGCAAAATTCCAAATCATCTCTCCAATAAAGAATCCCTTGCTGCGCAATTTGTCGAAAGCTTTAAAGTTTTCATGCATCAGCGCAACTTGATAGTCTTCTGTGAAGACATATGGTGGATCCTGGAAGTATTACAGAGAATGAAGTACAGCTTTTTTTTCTTTATCAAATAAGTATTAAACTTGCCGTATGAAGACCAACGACACTGTCAGCACCATACTCAGAGGTCAGTATTGGTTTGTTGAATTTGTTATGCCACGTAGTGTATTCTGTTTCCATTTGTAACTGAATAACTTCCAGATGGCCAGTATCAGAATACCACGCATAATAACGATTCACGCACAAAATGTCACAGTATTTTGCCTGAAGAGAGAGAGAGAGAGCAAAAAAGATACTTAGAAACAAACATATGGTTCTGTGAACTTCAGTCATCGAGGTCACTTACTGCTTGATCGGAGTCGACACTGGCAGAGAGAACGACAGTTATGGGACGGGTATTGTCCAAGGTACGAGTGTATGCTGTGATGTTTCTGTACAAATTTCGGAAGCAATAAGAAATCATTGGTAAAGTTTGTGAGACAAGTGAGTAACATCAAAAACTCAATGCCGTCACCCAAAATAAGCATCGGCTTTAATGTCTTGAGACTTGGGCTCATTTCCAATGGACCACATTACTACAGAAGGTCGATTCTTATCCCTTCTGATAAGTTCAGCCATCGCTTTTTTGTGATTTTCAAGCAGCTTGGAACCGAATTTGCTATTCAATAAAATCGCCAATAAACATTCAGCAAACATGATTCCATTCAATTGTATTCTGGAAGTGGAACATACTCTAATGTACACGCTGGACTCTCGTCAATGACCACAATTCCTTCAGCATCAGCACGATCCATTATTTCCTCAGCATATGGGTAATGCGATGTCCGAAATGAATTGGCGCCTACCCATTTTATCAAATTAAAGTCCTTTATGATGGAAGGCATGTCAACTCCCTTGCCTCTTATCTAAAAAAAGAGAACTCTTAGAGTAAGGAGAGTATTAACGACGATAATTTAAACAGGTGTGGCTACTATACATCATAATCTTCGTGTTTTCCAAATCCTTGGAAATAAAATGGTTGGCTATTAATCAAGAAGGTTGTGTTGGTCCAACGTATAGTACGGATTCCAAAAGGCTGATAATAAACATCTTCACCAACTGACGAAATGAGTCGCACCTACAACAAATTTACCAAATTTCAAATTCCCAGTTGTGTGGCATTTTAAAGTTCGAAATTTTAGTCTCACTCTCAAAGTATACTGATATCCAGGATCTGAATTCATAAGGTATGGCCACCATAAATTTGCATTCGGAATATTAATAGTCCCTTGTGTAGCTTTCATTTGTGCAACTTGATTTCTGTCTCTATCATAAATTTCAGCATAGCAGGTTGGCGTTTCAGAAGAATTGGAGGATGAGTAGCTTATTTGAAAGTTGACAATCCCTGAAATGCAGTAAAAGTGGTAAATCAGTAGTAGTAAGATTAGATACAAGTTGTATTAAATTTGTCGTTTTTTAGGATTTATTAAATGAAAGATTACAAGCGGCTAAGTATATTAGAGGTAGCCTAGGGGATGGGAGACATCGCAGAAAAAAATGAGGGAGAGTAGGTTGAGGTGGTATGGACACGTAATGAGAAGAGGGGAGGAGGAGCCCGTTAGGTTCATTTCAGGAAGTGGTGGTGGGTTCTGGGGTAGAGCGGCTGGAATGGGTGCGAAAGGCAAAGGTGTTGCTAGGGTGCTGGTGGAGATCTAGGCATATGGGTCTAGCATGAAAAATCTCGCTAGCAAGGTATCCGTCAGAAAGGATTGCATATTCATATTCAGGAATGCAGGTGGTTGGAAGCACCCGGGGCAGAGGGAGACCGAAGCAGACGTGGGAGCAGGTTGGCCGTAAAGATTATAATAGTGTGTGGGGTGAGTTGGGACCTGGTGGGAGATAGGAGGGAGTGGAGGGCTAGAACCCGCAGACCCGACCCTGCCACTGGCGGGATTTTTGCCTTAGCTGATCCTAGAAAAATATAGCTCTGGTAAACAAAGATACACTTTATAAAATACCAGTAGTACTGTCCACAATATCCGTCGTGATTGACAAGTCGTCTACATAAGTAGTTGGAGTAGAATACAGATACACCGGACGATGAATTCCTGCGTAGTTCATGAAGTCAAAGTTGTAAGTAACCGAAACGAAATCCGGAGGATATCTGTAAATAAATAGATACCCATATGAGTCTTAGGAAAAGACATTCAATTTCGATCTGGAACTACCATCCAATATATCTCACCTTGTAGGATCACCACCGTAAGTTACAGTTGACTGGGGCACAGTGTCCCAATTCAGTGTATTATTCAATGCAACAGTGACTCGATTGAGTAACCCAAATTTAAGTGCATTTGTCACATCTGCTTCAAAAGGCAAATGCCCAATAGTATGGTTGACGACACTAATGCCGTTCAACCACTGACAAAAGAAGAGAGTTTGTAATAGCTGGACAAACGTCTCTAAATAATATATAAACTGTGCCGTACCACCATGGCGTTATAGTGGGCACTTCCAAAGTATAGACAGGTCCTCTTTAAACCATCAGCTCTCCACCCTTCTGAAATGAAAAACTCGGTATCGTACCACACCCATCCAAGGAAATCGCGGAGTGAAGTGTCTTGAGTTATATCATTGAAACTTGATGGAACTGGCATTGGTATGACGTCACCTGTCTAGGGTATTCAGAAAAATTACTAAAATCCTCCTACAGCAGGAAAGTACATAATGTTTGTCAGGGCTACCTTATACAACGGTTGCTTGTACCATTCCTCACGGAAACCAATGTCTTGGTCCTGTTGTGGACTTGCTCGAAAATTCCAAACGCCACTTAAGTCCTTTCTCTCTCTAGATGGAGATTCGCGTGGATACAGTAATCCTGGCAATGGTTCAGGATCCTGCGCCAACACCACGCTTACAAACACCAGCAAATACGCAAAGAACTGCAACATTCGAATCAACCTAGTACAATTCTTCAAAAACTTGACAGTAACAACTCACTCAAGTTATACAAGTGTGTATACTACGTGTTTCAGAAAGTAAAAAGTGCAAGTTAATCAACAACGACCATCTATGGACTTTGTAGTGTTCTGTAAATAATACATTTCACCTATCGAGAGTTCAAGTCAAAATGACCTACATCGACATTTATTGGCTCAAACAATTCCTATCAGCATTCAGGAAGGTACCTAGAAATTTAAATGAAACCTATGGCGATGCATATGTTGGCCAACTATCACAATATGAAAACTGATAAGAAAGATGACAAAAACTAATCGTTGGACTTAAAATATCTTTACTTCTGGTTTCAAATGCTTACTGTATTAGAAACAATTTAAAAGCATTTATTATTTATTTCAGATTCACACTAAATTTTCAAAGTTTCGCATTTCCGAACTTCTCCAAAAGTTTATTATTGACAACATGAGCTTCGTCATAATGAGGTTGGAGTTTTGAACGAACTCGTTCCATCCAGGCTTTCAATTTCGGATGATCTTTGTATACATCGTAACCCACACATCTTGGCTGCTCTACCTCACAACTTCCAAGGAGGTCTGCAATACTAATGTTATCTCCACACAAGAATTGCTTGTCGTCTTTCAGAAATATATTTTCTATTTCATCAAGAGATATTTGTAGACGATTCGCAAATCGTTCTACTTTGGCATCGTCCCGGGGTTTGCCAAGCATCGTAGGCTCAATGTACTAATTTGCAAGGGAGCATATCAAAGGAATAAACCTCTCATTAAACGTGCACTAAATTTTCATAACACTTGTTACCTTTGTAATAAAATACAATGAACCATTTGCTCGTAAATTCGCATGCTGCCAGGCCATGAATTCATCAGTGCGTGCTTGCATCTTCGGATCTGCTGGATACCAGTTATCGCCCACCTGGTCTTTGAACACCTTCGTCAAGTACCGCAATATAGCTATACTAAATTTGAGCATTAAAAGACATTCACTCAAACGCTTTTACGTCATACATGCAGAATACTAGGTAATAGAGTAAGGCCCAGCGCAAAATGAGACGCAGTCTCCGCAGGTGACGCACAATAAATTTCTGTGGCTCACATGATGGTATTTAGTTGCACATGCTAAGTCACAGGGTGACGTGACTCAGTGTCTGCACCACGTGACCCTGCGGAGCGCAGTGCCAATGCTGCAGTTTCCTGCGTGAAGTTGGCGTGACAATAACAAAAAGAGGTGCGAAGCAGAGATGTTCTCTTGTTATTTGATGCAAGTATGATGAAGAACTGCGAATCAATGTGCGGTGATTGCCTGCTAGCAGAATTTCGCAGGGCTGCTACACCCTGCGTCTTCATTTTGCGCATTGCCTTAGTGGTGAACGTCGACGAAGACGATACAGAGGCAGCAATACGATACGAGGGGAAAATGAGGTAAGTGCGCAAGCTCAATTGTTGGTCTGTTTTTCGTGAGCATGTACAGTTACCTCATTTGACCTCGTATCGTATGTCAGCCTCTGTATCGTCTTCGTCTGTGTCTCAGCAAGGAAAGTAGTTGCTTGCTACCTTTCACATAACTTGAAACCATCATGATCGATTGCTGGCACTTTCTTGAATGGATTAATTTTGGCATATTCATCACTAAAATGTTCACCTTAAGTAAAAAAAAAATATTAACGAATTCCCTGATATCAAATTGACCGCTCTCATCGCCAGAATTTCATACATTTTTAACTAGAATCATGTTAGTTAACGATAATGATCTCTACTAAATACATAAATTGACAGTAAAGAACATGTGTGACACTCAAAACCTTCTCGAAACAGTTTATTGATATGCAAAACACATCACGAATAACAAACTGCATATTTTTCACATCAGCCATCACTTTGGGGAAAAAAAAAACAATTTGCTGTTAGTTAAGTTACCTTTACGAAGTGCAACTGCACAACTTTGAAACGGTATCTTGTTTACTTTCAAAAACAAGTAAACTGCCCTGCTCGGTTGGGACATTAAATCATAGTAATACTTCAGCACCATCTTCGCTGGCAATAAGGACGATCACACCACCTTGATAATTGTTGCTTAGATTATCTTCATGAAATTCAAATAACGACCTTTGTCTACAGTAGATATACTTTAGAAATCAAATCATGTGCTCAAGGACAAAAATAAACAAGTAATAAAGTCGTAAATTGAACTACTGTACGTTGTAGATATCACGACGCTTCAGTCAGTAACTTGGCTTGTCCTAAACTTCTCCCAAATGTGCCACCTTTCCTCCAACACACAGGTAACACAAACTATTCCAACACTTCTTTCAGAAATTGTTTTTTTTTGACCTTATACAACGAGACATTGTACAAGAAGTGATATTACTACAGGCTTTTTGATTCATTGCGTTCAGTCCTCTTCTGTTTCTGCGTGTGTTGTAACTTGGCCCAAGCACCCTTGCACATATTTTCCAGCCTTAAATCCTTGGAGTTTTCAGGAAGACTTTTGGCATAATAATACTGATGTTGAATGATGCGCTTCGGTAGACTTATTTTACCTCGTTGCATCAAGCTTAAGGCCAGATATAACTTGCACTTTGATAATAACACTGGATCACCCAATTTCAAAGCAATTCTCATCTGACGAAATGATATTCTTCCTGCTGTTTCTGCCTTCAAACGAAATCAATATACATATCTGTTTTGTGGAAGACCTTTTTCTTATATATAAAATTATCTTATATCGCCATTAATAATGTACAGTACTACATGATTGTAGCAGAGGTGTACAAAAGCAAAACTATATTTTGCAATATGAGTAATTAAAGATTTATAAAAGGAAGCTTACATGACTACTGAATTCATCTCCTAAAGATGAAAATGCTCCTCCCAGAGTAGACAAACAGGCCATTGTCTCGTCGAGTTCCAATCTCTCCAATATCAATGTTTCAAGACGAATGCACCTAGAAAAGGATTCTTACATTGATTTGGTTATTTCAAGTCAATCTGTCCGCTCTAAAAAGCTATCTACTGGCACTGGGAAGGAACGAGAGAGTGTGTTTCTACTCCTCGGAACTGAACCTACCTCGGAGAGGATGGAATCTAAAAACCATCAGCGCACGAATTAAAAACTTGTTACCAGACCAGAAGACAATTCATGCTTACTCAAGAGGAGACAGGGGAAGAAAGGGCGACTTTTCATACATCATAAGGGACCACTCGCCCCATAAAAAAACCCACGGGCGTCGAACTTACTACAGCGAAGAGAAAAAGCCTACGGAAGGAGGCTAGGGAGTAGAACCGATCCCAGAAGGCGAGTAAGGCATTAGTGGTGGGCTAGAATGAGCACACTCTGCCTTACCATAACAGGGTATGATTATGATCATAATGAGGGAGCATCAAGTGATGGTTTTGGTGCCACTTATACCTAATTCTAAGTTAATATTTAGAGCAATTATAAAATTGTACAAAAATTGTACACTGACTGTTACCAAGTACATAACTTTATACAAAACGCACCTAAAGTCATACACACTTACCACGACTTATCAATGACATTATAGCTGTCAGTGGCTTTTACCACAATCCGAATAGGAAAATGAGCAGTTCCTGAATGACAACACTGCAACTTTAGCCTAGAACTAGGAACTGAGTCTGACCTGAGTATATTACTTATCAGATTAATTCTGAAGTTGGATGATCTACAAAGTTCATTCAGTAACAACCAACACACCCAAGGGTTCATCTTAATCCGCCAACATTTGCAATCCATTACCGGCAATTCATAACCCAGCCATCGCCGGGAGCAAACACAAACCGAACAAATTTCTTCACGTTCAGAAAATCCGTCCTCGTTAATTGAAACCTGACTATCAGTTTCCATTAGCAAACGCTTTCCCTCCACTACAAACCTCGACTTTTTCCATTCTAGAAAAGAAACCAATCCGTATTTAACACTTACAAATAATGAATCAGAAAATGAAGTTGCCATTTTCTATTCGGAAACAGCAGACATTAGATTTCGAAAAACTATAACTATGGCGCTTTAGCTAGTTAACGTAAAAAACAAAATGGCGCGGAATACTTAATTTGAAAACCCATCCTCAGACTCTTATATTATCAATTTGGAGAGATGTATTCATTAGAGGGATACGAGTGAAGTTAGGAAAAAACCTACACAACATACAAAAATATGAATACGAGTGGTCCGTAGCACCTTCAGGCCTATGACAGCGTACACCCCGTGGTCAGAGAAAACCACAGACATCAATAGTCCACCTCTCGACTATTTCCCCAAAGGCTGCCTACAGACGAACGACTGACGACAAACTACAAGTTTGTAGGCAAGTGATCACAGACTAACAACTGTTAGTTGTCGTCTATTTTGATGCACATAGAAACAGTTAGTTTGTCGGCTAGTGTCGGTCAGAAAATGGAACATGATCCGTCTTTTTTGTCGTGGTTGCATTTCTGTCGTTCGTCTGATTATCCGCATTGAAATGCATTGGTTGCATTTCCACCGACAATTTTGTAGGTGACGATTGTCGTTCGTCTGTCTTCAGCCAAAAACTACTGACGCTAAAACTATTTTGCTTGCAACTCGACACCTGAAAGTCATATACCCAAAACCGATTATGACCATTACTCAATCTGAAACTTCCAGTAACTTTTTCAGAGCACGGGACGGCAGAATTACGTTGGACACACCAGTTCTCGTCAGATCACCGAATTTCAACAACGCCACCATAGTGCTGTCATGAGTGGTTGGTTGGGAAATTTGGTTGCTGCGAATTTCCCCTCCCCCACGAGCAGCCTCCGGAGTCCAGCCCGTAATGACTGCTTGACCGACTCCCGAACCCGTTGGCATAACATACGAACATTGAGCTTGATGAGCAATTTTCAGCTGAAGACAAGCCCTACAAACAAGAGTAAAAACCGCATTAAACAATATACGGATGTAGACTTTTCCCCTTTAATTGATTTATTGGCTTTAGCAATTACGTGTCACATTTAATTGAAATACTTTAAAAAGGAAAGAAAAAAAGCTCCTCGGCTGTTACATTGCAGACTCCATCTAAATCAAATATATCGTTAAGACAACCGAATATCAAATTCTTCAATATACTTACCAAACCTCCCGATGAAGGCTCGGTTTTAGTTTGCATGGCTTCGACAGACAATTTTTAATACCACATACATTGCATTTCTCCCTGGAAATGTACGTCATACATCCAATAGTCAACGAACACACGCATCCTGACAATTCGCTAATATAGCCAAGTGGAGGGAGTGCACGAATCCTCCTTTGCTCTGCTTTTATTTTGGAGGGATTTAAGAGCGCAGCCTCTGTTTTAAACTAGCCATCCACAATGGGGAACCTTGCTTCCAAACATATCTCAATCCTGCTCTCCACGGACTTTTCCTCCGCTTTTTTTCCTTAGAGAAAAGCCTTTTTTGATTTACGCACACAAATCCCAATCCAATTTCCATGGATCCAACAATGAAAAAATGCCTATATTCCTGCACATCCTCCATCCTTCCTCAATGCTCCTACTTCAAGAGGAAGTCAAAATTTATCCTTACAAATCCCTCCAAATTCCAGATCCTTTCCAACTAGTGATTACCTTAAAAATAAAATATGCCATTTCAATATTCAATTCGAATTGATATACATAACAGAACGATCATCATCATCATCATCATTATTATTTTATAAACAATAAATTTCAACTTTGGTGATTAGCATTCACCTCCTGCCATGTCCCCTTACCCTAACCCCCTACTTCCTAAGAACCAAAGCAATTCTTTCAACTGTGCGATCGCTAGTGACATCTTATAAAAGCGAATAAACTTCAAAAATAAATCAGATTTGTTACAGAAACAATTCGGAATTCGTACCCCATCAAAGAGCAGATTTCCAATGTGGGTTGGGGCAGCGCATGATCATCCTGAGCCCGAGGGAGTCCCACGTAGGGCCTCTTCCTCAAAAGCCACAAGCCCCTCATTTCAGAGTCCAAAGAGACAGCGCAGCCTTATATCCACATGAAATCCAGCTCATTTGAGCTACTCTTCTATCTACGAACATGTCATAAAAACCAGTTAGCGTAATTATAGGTAAGCACGTTAAAATATGTTAGTTACTCAGAGCCCGGGGTGAAAGGCTTTGGGATCGTCGTCGTGCACAGGTTTCAAGAAGTATGCCACTAAATGAACAGAGGGATAGATAAGGCGTTTAGTGTGTACAAAAGGAAGGAAATGGCAAAAAATGTGAGTGAATGAGAGTTGCCACCTTAAAAAAATATCCTGATACAATGAATTTTGTAAACAACTAAAATGTCGAAGCTAACACAAATGGACTAAAAAAAATTTCTCCTTCGTAACAACGACAATAACAGTCTTACGTTAAACTGCAAGTATTGTAGTTGTTTTCTGATAAGCAAGGAACACCAAAGTTATTACGATTTGATACAGGACCTGGTACATTGTCCATGCTCAATCCTCCTTAGAAATACTGATCGACGAAAACAATGTGGCCACTGCAGAAGATACGTTACTTCTTTGATTAATTCCAGGAACCAGACCGTGACCTTGACTTGGAACGTGACCTGGAATGGGATCTCTTGGCTGGCGAGTACGTAGGAGAGCCCCGCGTTCGTCGGGGTGAATAGCTGCGACTTCTCGATCGGGATCCTCCACGACCCCCATAATCTTCCTTTACTCTTATGTACGCCACTTCACCCTAATTATAAAAAAAGACAAAAAAAAAGATATACTTCACAACCAAACTACAAAGAGTAATCCCATTACAAGTTATCCTCTTCAATTTACTGACTTCATGTGATCGGAATTTCGAATCATCTAGTTTCTTGACAGCATATTTCATGTCTTCATAACGTAGAAACTCCACTACTCCAGTGCCATCCTTATAAACATCGGCGTAACAAACATCTCCAGCTTCTCGCATGTGATCTTTTAAATCCTGCCAACTTCCAGAGGCCGGCAGTCCTGCAAAAGAGACCGATAAACTCAAGACGACAAACCTCTCTCTGAAATCACTATCATCTAACGAATGGCTTACCAGATACTAGGCATCTGTATTGAGAACGTCGAGCAGGTGGTCCTCTTCCTCTACCTCTGGGTCCCCCTCCTCCTCCTCCGCCACCACCACCTCCACCACCGCCTCCTCCACCTCCACCACCACCTCCTCCACCGCTACGTCCCGGTGCACTTCCTCGAGGGAATTCTACTCTTAGTCTGTAACCATCATAGTCATAGCCATCTCTCGCGTGAACTGCGTCTTCAGCATCCCTATTTCGATGAAAATAAAACGACATAAATTATGCAACAATTTTAAAATTCCTCTCTACGTGATTTAGCATGTCCGAGAAAAAAGCCCGCCAAAACTCTGATGCTTCTGTCAGTAATGCATGCGCACAAGGTAGCTACTACTGTTAATCAAGACCTTTAAATCGACACAGGATTATTAAATTAAAACCATTGCAATTACTAGGTTTATACACTACTATGCATCATCTAAACAGAAATGTCGACAAAACCAGTTATTATAAAGAATGCTGCAGAGACCAGCAAAATGGCGGCCAATTTATCTCCAATGCTAGATGCAAACGAATTAGTGACTCGTACATATACACCCTATACTTATTCAATGGATTTTAACAATTGTACACCGAAAACTGATATAACTGTGCTAACTACTTCTTAAGGCTACAAAATATAAAATATTACATTCGACATACCTAGGATCTTCAAACTCCACAAAGGCGAAAGGAGGACCACGCCGATTCTTCAAATCTATAAATGTGATCTTGCCAAATTTATAAAAAAGATCTTCAATATCCTTGCTTCGAATATCAGGTGGAAGATTCCCAACATATATACGACATTCATTATTTCTATAAGACATTTTATGACAGCTTAAATATGCCGTTAAAAGAAATCACACCATAAAAGATACACCTCCAACAGAAACAAAGACGACGCAGTTTCTGTCGCCTCGTCGATGCCGCTTGGAATTTTGGGATGATAGAAGACAGTGCTAGAAGCACTTGCCGTAACCAATGAAAACGTCTTTTGCCATCCTGTTATCCAATCAATTACCTCAAACAAACATGCAACTGAACTCTAAAGCGGTTATTGAGCCGCTTGAAACCGTTCAAGACACGGTACGCTCACTAGTGCTTTCTACTTTACAATGAAGAATTCTAGAATAGTATGGAATGTCGTGTAGGCCAAGTTAAATAGAGTCACGCGGATCATACGTGAAATGTTATGGCTTATGGCGGACGTTTGTCTAAAATAGCCTTTCATATAGTTCAACGGTATTTCTTAGTTTAGTGTAGCCTCCTTTCCTATTTAAATCTTCATCTTCGGTTTGTCTGGATTCGAGTTTGTCTCTTCTGTCTTCGACGTTTGTCATTTTGTCACGATTAAGATTAAAGACATATCGTTTGTTAAATTGGTGAGTCTCATTAACGCAGACCTGCAGATTTACAGACATATTTAACATCCCTAGACGAAACCGGTAAGTTTTATAGAATCTGCGCTCGATAAGATTTTACGTTCTGTCGTATGTTGGTGTTTTGCGTTTTCTTTTCCGTGTGTCTCCTCTCCGTGTTTAGAAGTAACATTTATGGTATTAAAATATGACATGATGATAAATATAAGTTGTTTTCTTCTTGTAGGGTTAATTTTGTTGCTGATATTGTGAGGAATTTCTCAAGATGACCGATCGCAAAGCCGTCATTAAGAATGCGGATATGTCGGATGAGATGCAGCAAGATGCTGTTGACTGTGCAACCCAAGCATTGGAAAAATTCAATATAGAGAAAGATATTGCGGCCTACATCAAGAAAGAGTTCGACAAGAAGTATAATCCTACTTGGCACTGCATCGTTGGAAGAAATTTCGGCAGCTATGTCACGCATGAGACAAAACATTTCATTTATTTTTATTTGGGCCAAGTAGCCATCCTGCTCTTCAAATCTGGGTGATCTGATATTAAACATGCGCAGACACTGGTGCAAAAAAAGACCGCTAGTGTGTCGAAGGGGCTATTTCATCTTTTTTTATTATTTAACAAATAAAAACTTTAAGTCTTCGCTCGGATCTGGGGGCCTTGCATCCGAGTCGGCGTTTTAGTTGATCATGGTCACATTGGGAAATGAACCTGTGGTCGTGAAACGGGTGTCCCAAGAAAACACACACATACACCTAGAATTTTTGGTTTCTCTTGAACCTTCGCATGATTTTTCTTTGTCTGCTTATTTCTGCACGAAGGCAGAAGAATCTAATATCATTTCACAGTTTTCACAATTATATGATGCTTTTTTTTTGTATTTTGGAGTTTTGAGTCCATTTGTCTTTTTTTTCCTCTCTGTAGCAAGCTATGTAAGTACTGGCCGTAAACCATGGTGATGACAAAGATTGTGTTGTTTTTTTTTTCATTTAATTCTTACATGTATAAAGCAAGAAAAAAATTAAATTTATTGTACTAAAGCTTAAATCCAGAGTGAATTGCAGCAATTCCCATACTTAAATTAGTATAATTTACCATAGAAAAGCCAGCAGTCTCCATCAACTGGCATAAAGTCTCCTGGAAGTTGAATTTCATAATTAAAAACGATTTTTGTTGAGAAAAACTATTTTGATTTGGCATCTATACCTGATCTGGGAAATTCCTTATACTTTCTATTAAGTATTGGTAAGCCTGCCAGTCTCCAGCAATCACTTGACCCATAACTGGTATCACTTGAAATGAATAAACATCATACAACCTAAAAGAAAACAAGTAAAAGCAATCTTCACATCAATATCTTCGTAATACCCATTATTGAATAGTTTAATTATCATAACTGTGCCATATATGGCCAGGAAGTGATAAGTCCACGTTAAAAAAAGTTTTGGGTGTGAAAATTTATGTGTGAGTGGGCGTAGAAATGATGGAAATGATTACATTTTTTTGTTTCAAGGATAAATCTTCATAAGTTAAAATAAATCTAATGCCATACTTGGTTAAGGATGGAAGATAGATTTATGTTAAAAGAATTTTAAAATATGATAGGTAAAAGACAGGGGGTGGATCACGGGAGGAGCACTTCAAAAAAAGTGCGCCCAAAATATTTTTAAATATTCTGAATCCCTTAGTATAATTCTAAGCCAGTAATTACAATAGGCCCTCTCCTGCCCCTTAGACACTGTCCCATCCTTCAGTGGTTTAGCCAACTGCAGATTGGACTGGCAGCATAGAAATGGGGAAAGCAATGCAATAATGCCTCATTAGTTGCCAAGTTCAATCATGCATCAGTTGACATATGCGGCCCTGAGGAGGAAGCAATTGTTGCATTGCTCCCCCTTGAATCCACCCCTGGTAAAAGAGAGGGCAAAACAACTGCCACCACCACCTACGTTTTAAGTGTTTGGTTTGTCACGTGGCTAAACTCCATACAGAGAAATCGACCTCCAGGTTTCAGTACACGATAAGCTTCAGTAAGGGCCTGCAACGAAGTTTAAAAGCCTTGCCAAAATATGTTAACAAATTATTTTCCAAAATTTAACATCTCTCAAACCTTTTGTCTGTCAATAACATTTCGTAGTCCAAACACAATGGTATACGCATCGAAAGTGTTATCCTTGATTGGAAGATATGCTGCATCTCCACACAAAAAGGATATATCATTATGAATTCTAAACCAATAATTGTCATTGTAGGTATTTTATTTATTTGTAAAACAAAATTCCTTTCCAAATTAAACAGAAAATGAACTTACAAATGAGAGTCGTACATCTTTGCTTTACTTTTAGCAACATCCAGCATGTGTTTATTGATGTCAGATAAAACAACGCTCGATTTAACTGTACTGTCGTCATTAGGCTGATCAAAAGATGATATCGAGGACAATGGATGATTTTTATTCAATCCTGAATTTCTCTGGTCTGAAGCAACAACGTCTATATATTTAAGGATGCGGAATGCAATGTCACCTAAACAGCAGTGAACAATGCAAAAACGTTTATTAGTAACGACTCAAATCCGGTTAGTATTCCTTCATGTCATATCTCAGACTGTTTTATTTACCTGTCCCTCCAGCAACATCGAGTACTTGAATTCCAGGAGTAGGATGAAGCATATGGACAAATAAGTCTTTCCAATACCTGTGAATGCCGAAACTCATAACATCATTCATTTTGTCGTACTTCGTTGCTACGCTTTTGAAAATGTCATGGACTTCAGAGATATAAAAAAAATACAGGAACATGACTGAGGACATGCCGATAACTTCATTAGCAGAATAAAGAAAGCTCGTGATTTAGTATAGTCTTACCTGATTCAACTGTCGGTTTGCTGTGGATGACATTACGATATTGAGAATTATATCGATTTGAATTTTCATTTCCTTTTGAAGATTGTATTCTCAGAAGCAAGGGGTTAGCAATAAGACGACTCCAATTCCAGTGTGAAGCTTTCAACAGACTGTTGAAATTCAATCTTTTAATAGTCTTCATTGCCGCTGCAAGTTTCTCTTACTCAAACTATATTAGCTATAACTCATATATACAAATAAAAGAAATGTGGAGCTCACTCAGTCTTTCCAATTTCACCACATTGTCTTAGTAGCAGACGACGGTCACAGCCAGGGGATATGACATAACGACCATATGATGGCTACTTGCAGGTGCTGTAGAACAATTTCCGCCTAGCACTTTGACAGCAATACTGACGATCCATCATTGAAATGATCATTAAAATAGTGAGTGGAAGAAATGTGGGAACCATACCTGGATCGTATTGACGAGTCTCTCTCTTCCCTTCAGAACTCATTTAAGCCTTTTTGTGACACGCACATATCTTCGTGTACGACATATTGAACGTATTGTCGGTGACACATTTTTTACTGTCACCTGCACTGTGTTGAGGGCTGAGCGGAGCTACAGCCTCTCAAACGGAAAAACTAAGTGGGGAAAACAAGGAAAAACAAAATTTCTCCCTTCCTTATCGCAGAGGAGAACGAAGAAGGGCAAACTACCTTCCCCGTTCGTTCCTCGACTAATTCCAAAGAACGTAGTCTGCTCAACAAATAAACTTCTGGATGAGCAGCTAGCCGTGTAATACAAATAGCAACTATTTACCTTTTAGGACAAAGTGACCGATAAATGTAATACGGTGCCACATGGCGTACCATAGATTAGTTTCGACGACGACCCTAACGGCCAATGCTGATCGTCGTAGAACCGGATTTTTATTAATGGGAGTGCTATTAAGGATGCGTTTCCAATGACTGGTGATTAAACTAAAGAAAAAAAGTGAGACCCATGACATTGATGCTTTCTTTCCACACAAGTCTAAAAGATTAAGTATTCTTACGATAAGTAAGATGCGTGAAAAATGATTATTCGCGACGACATAATAACTCTAGTTTGACGTAAGCCTGGTCAAGAAATGCCACTGTTTTGGAAGAAGCAACTAGGTAAGGATGGAGGAAGAGACGTCAAATAGAGTTGGAAATTACGCGTAAACCCATAAGTTTCTCTTGATAAAAAGTAATTATTTCTATAATATCAGGTAAGGAAGGTAGTCCTTCGAGTTACTCTCCAAATAAAGTTCCTTCCAGTCCACTTGCCAATGGGAATATTAAAGACAAAATTTCAGATATTTCTGACAATACAGTTCAACGGTTGACACCTTTACACAACAACGGTGAGTGTTATTTACATATATTTAATTTTTCACGAGACTTTTTAAGAATGGGAGCAGGAGGAGGGAGAAGGACAATTTTTATATTTACTCTAAATGTTATATAATTTTAGTGGCACATTCGGACCAGGGAAAACCATTTGTTAGGAAGTCACGACTTTCTCAGACCTTCAAGCAGGTGTTGAAAGATGAGAGTGCTAGACAACATCTACTAGAATTTCTAGAAGATCAGGATGCGGCTCGCTTTCTCAAATTTTGGTTAGATGCCAGTAGTTTTCGAGCTGTGACAGAAACTAGACTGAGTAGTGGATTACGACACAGTTGTTTAAAGACCACAACGAATTCACGAAATGGTGCCGATCATGTAGTTAATACCACTAATCAAGTGCTGGATGAAATGGCCAGTTTAACTAATATTAATCCCAGCGAGGATCCATCGGCCAGCAAACTTAGTTTACCAACGTCCCAGATGGAGAACGATAGACTCGACATTCAGAATTGTGATAATTCAGACATGCATGGCGGTTGTTGCCATGATAGTGATAGTGGACGAGACGATAGTTTAATGAATTCCAAAGAGCCTGAAGCTCTCAAACTACACAAAAGTAAGACATCATTTATCAATACTTGTACAAACCATTTTAATAACTTTAAGATAGATTAGTATTCAAATGCTCATGCATACTCTAAACTATTTGTAGGCATAGAAAGAGATGCAGTGAATATATTTACAAAATATATCGGAAAAGATGCTACGCAGCCCATTGGAGTATCCGATGCCCTAAGAGATGAGGTTTTGAGTAAGTAGAAATGAAAGTCTGATCATATAGTCTTTTTCCTTTTAAACATATGACTTTATTTTCATATGATTCAGGGAGAATTTGTGGAGAAGATGGTCTTGTAGACCCCGCGTGTTTTGAACCTGCTCAGCTGTTTGTTTACAATTTCTTAAATACCCAGTAAGTGTTGCTTTTTCTTGTTTTGTGTTTTTTTTTGACGCGACCTTTGTGTAGTCATCATAGCTTCATGCAAATACATTTTTATAGGTATTTCCCTGGTTTCTTACAAAGTGTTTATTACTGTCGTCATCAGTTGGATGTCCTTACTAATGGAACAGTATCGTTGTCTGATATCTTGTACAATGAAACCTCATTGTCATTTTTTATGGAAGTATGGATCATGTTTAGAGTCTGAAATTTCAAGTCATTTATTGTTTTTGCTAAACGTAGCACACAATTACAGTTTGCAGAACAAGAAGGGCAACGTGACCTCTTGGAATTTTGGCTTGCAGCTGATAATTTCTATCAACATTTATCCTCAAAGAAAGATTATAATGCGACACTTGCCCAAGACGATGCTATGGTCCTATATGACAAGTAAGTCTTTTGTCATACTTTCAAGCTAACTGATCCATAAACAAATTATGGGTCTCTAATGACATTGTAGTTGAAGGGCCCTGAAACACCCGCAAAACATAAATTATGATCCTTTTTTCCTTTCAGGTATTTCTCACTTCAAGCAAGGTGTCCATTAGGGTTCAGTGATGTTGTTAGATTTGAAGTGGAACAGAATATATGTCACGAAGGAGGTCCACGTCCAGATTGTTTTGAAAATGCATCCATAATCGTCTTAAACGTATTGGCAAAGGTAGTATCTGGTACAATGCTTGACAAGAAATGGTACGAAGGACTAGGAATCAATCCATTAATTTTTCTTCTTGGTTTTTCTTTTTGCAGACATACCTCCCTCAGTTTCTCGGAAGTCAACTGTATGTAAAATATCTCACTGAGCTAGTCAATATGGTTCAAATGAATCATCCTACAGTGGAAAAGAAGAGGAGGACAGGTGAGAAGAAGGATACTGAACTATTTGGTTTGTTATAGAGATAACAAATACCTCTAAAACGATATCCTGTTGGAAATTTCTGGCTGCAGAAAGTGACTGTAGCAGTGAACATAGTGTGCAAACTATTAACACATTGTTGGCAATGGATGGGACACAACCTGGAGTACCTACAAGACGCATAGTGAAGAAGTTTGAAGATGACGATATGAGAATTGACACTTGCTTACTTGTTCCAGACACACTCTGGAAACGACGTTTAGCAGGGTTTGAATTTTGTTGTTCCTACCTTTAATTCCTCAATTCGGACACTGTGAAAAGTTAATCTTTATACCTCGTTCATTAAATTATAGCAAACTATTGATTGGTTATGTGAATGGCATGGGGCAGTTCATTACAGAATTTGAACCGGAACCAGACAGGAAAAGACATGCAGGTAATAAACGTCATTTTCATGTGGAGAGTAACTTAAAAACTTCAAATATTTTTAACGCATTGAATTTTTTAGGAATCCGCCTATCAAAAGCTGTAAAAAGGTTAGTCTACAGAGATGAAGACAAGGTAAGGTTTTACAGTTAGTAGAAAAAACCTGATTTTCCACTGCCCTGAGTTTTATTTTTCAACCTATGCTTTTCATGCTGTTAGACGAAAGAAGAAATGGCCTTACAAATTGCCAAGATGATCATTCAAGAAGTGCTTTCTGTCACGTTGGGAGCAGCCGCTGTCAAGCTTTGCAATTCATGACAGCATTGGCATGGTCTTCCACAAATATATGACTAGATTCGTATTATTATTGCCTTGTAGCATGAATGAACATTTGGTGATTCAAAGACTTGTGGATGCATTGCAGAGTTTAGCAATTCTTACCAATGGCTCTACTTGCTTTCCTCTGAGGTTTCAACTCTTTAACCTCAAATGCACTAAACGAGAGGAGACTTAACTAGTACATTTGTAAATATGTCAAAAATCTCCATGTAAATAACTATATATATATACATATAAAATTATAGCAATGCCAAAGTACATAAAGAAAGATTAGGTTACAATCCCAATAAATTGAGAGTATTCTTAACCGGATTCCAATGTACAATTACATCATTATGATGAACAAGGAATTAATTATTCTGGTCCAAATGTTTTAAAAGAAAATATAGATCAGCTAGTGCACCTATTGCACCTGTAATAATGCCAAAGAGAAGTTTCTGCGAAGAGACAAAAAATTTTTTGTTTTTAAAGCTCAGTGACGACTAAAACAATTCTGAAAATCGACTTCAATTATGTCCACCTACACCAGCAAGAGTTGCACGTGGAAACACATATTCAATGACTTTGTAGCCGAAAAGAAAACAAGCACCAACTGTTATGACAAAATTGGCAGAGGCAGCCATATGAGATCGAAGCATACGAACTAATAAGGAAATGAATAATGACATTAATAATCGGCAATAGCAGCATTTTATATACTGCATTGGTGTCGCAAGGAACATACCATCACTCCTAAAATTAGTAACGTACTTTGCTTGAATCTGTAGTGGGAAGAATAGGAAATTAAGTGCGTTTTTCTGTATGCATAACCGTTTGTTAATCTGATAGGCATCGAATGGCAAGTTTTAAACTTAGAAAATGGTTTATAATATCAAAAGCCGATTAAGAAATACTCTCATGCTATTCATAGTATAAAGATTATTAATATGTATTTACTGTGGGATCAACATCTTCTGTTATGCGAGAGTATTCATCTTTTTCAAGTTTATTTTTGATCTCCTGTATACGGGCTTCCAGCTCGGGGTTCTACAAACGATATTGAAATAAAACGAAACATTAACAAGTGATTTCAGTTTCACTGGATGTCATTATGTAATTATTCACAGGGTCACATATAAACAGCTGTTTAAAGTGTTCTAGCTCAAATGCTATTCATTTTAGAGAGCACTTTTAAACCATTTGTAGGATCACTATTAAACATTATTTAGTAAGATGTCGAGGAAATTTATGCAGTGTAAAAATGTGATTAATTACTTTATTTTCCCTCTCTATTGAACAACCTCTGAGACCATGTAATAGTATTTGGTCTTAAGAACTTACACGAGGAACCACTGGAGGCTCAGAAAAGCAAAATTGGCTTCCATTCAGTAATTGATGAATATGAAGACGTTTATCCTTGTCTAATAAGAAGTAAATGATTCTGTTTATTAGCACAAAGAAGATATAAATCTCATTAACCTAATAATGATATCAATAATCACAATTACGAAACTTACAACCTATGTATTTCTATGAGACGGTCATAAAGCGGCCGACTTATATGCTTACCAGTTTTATCTAGCACTCGGGATAATTGCCTAATACTGTCAAACGTGACCACCTTCTTACCATCACCATCCTCAAATATTTTTTCATCTTTCAAACAAGAATATAATTTCCTAGATGTTAAAATGTTTGCTTGGTAAGTGGAAGACGAAAAACACCTATTCTCTGCCATTATTCCATTTATGATGCGCCGTAGCTTCCGCTCTTCTGGTGACGTCACTTACCGGATAGAAGAGCCCAGTCATGGCTGACTCAACCAACGCGTAAAATTGCAAATAAATTCTAGTTAGAAATTCCATCTATTAATTTATTTAATACGTATTAACACTAACAAGAAGGGATACAATTTAATAACATTTACAATTCTATCAGCACCAGCACCCACAACAAAATGAATAGCGTCGGCCCTGAATGCAACGAACTTAAAAAACAATACGACGCCTGTTTTAACACGTGGTTTGCAGAACAATTTCTAAAAGGCAACAGCAAAGATACATGCAGTTCCCTTTTTAAAAACTATCAAGATTGCGTCATGGTAAGTAAAACTTAAAACATTTCCGTAAATGTGAAAAAAAAATATTTGCAATTAAATTTATATTTTTCAGGATGCTATCAAAAGGCATAATATCGATGTCCAAGAAATTGAGAAACAGGTTCTGGGTACTTCAAATGAGCAGAAGATTCCACCAAAGACGTAATGCAGCTTTAAATATTGATATTATTCACTATATTCTCAGGAAAAAAAGCCCTGTACAGTGATAAATGCTTTTCTTACAAAAACAAACAAAAAAAATTTAATAATAATCGTGAAAAAAAAATCTCCTATCTACATTGATTACTACTTGTCTAGAATGAATCCCTCACATAAGAGCAATTGTAAAATATTTGAGATTCCAGTTATTTATTATTAGGAGTTCATTTACTTGAAACAAAAGATTTGATGCCTTCTAAGAAACCAATATACAATTTGTGTTCATAACTCGTACAGTAATCTACCAACTTTTTAACGAATTCGTTTGAAACTCCTCTCTCTTCAAGCATATTCATCAGCATGTCATATAGATACTAAGAGGACGTAACAAAAAATATATATAAAGATATGAAACATTAAAATTATTGTTATAATTCTGATAAGCAGTTTGAAACTCACCCCATCCATGATTTCTCCAGAAACTGCATAGGTGTGTTCCAGTTTCGTTCCTTCATCATAAATTGACACTTCATCGATATTAAAAACGTCATCTACCAATGCCACGAGTAATTAATAAAAGCGATATTCATCGTGGTTGGTCAAATCACAATAACACTGTTCACTTACTATAAGCTTCAGGATCTTCTGCATGCTCACTGTGGTCATCAACAATGGTACAGCCAAACTCCAATACTTTTCCTCCTTTTATAAGCTCCACTTTAAAGTTTGGCTTCGACTTCATCTAAGGATCATATTTCGCAAAGATTTTTTTTTGTTATAAATATAAAAAAAAATTATGCTGAAATTAAAAAAGCTGGTTTGTATTCACCTCCCCAGTTTCAACGTCATCTTGATTTAATCCAACTTCAGCTTCAGGAGGATCAGTATCGACTGTGTGATTTACATTAAGAGAAATTTTCACCCTATATAGACACAGTAAAGACCTCTTAAATAATTCATCATCATCATACCCTTATCCCACCTGCAGCAGGATCGGGTCTGCGGGTTCTAGCCCTCCACTGCTGCCTATCTCTCCCACCATGTCTCCGTCCACCCCACACACTACCATATCCTTACGTACAACCTCCTCCCACGTCTGCTGCGGTCTCCCCCTGCCCCAGGTGCTTTCGACTACCTGCATTCCTGAAATGGACCTAACGAGTTCCTACTCTCCTCATTACGTGTTTTAGAGCCCTTCAATGGTGGTCATTAGAGCGCCGTCGACTGCATAGTTGTATTGCAGTCTGCACGGACACTATGCTGTTATGACGATTTTTGTGCCTTCGCAGTACCCAGTGTACCCAAGGGGCCACCCATGTTAGTACTAACTGGTGTTGCGTGGCATAACTTCAGTGGTCAGACGAGAACTGGTGTGTCCAAAGCAATACAGCCGCTCTCTAATTATTATGGTAGTGACAGCGTTAGTTATCGACAAGTGGGCATCGTTCCTAGAGTCCAATTTGGTCTTAAACTCGATTTATGGTGACAATTGCTTGCAATGAATTTGAGACAACGTTATGTCGTAAATTTGGTATGGACCTCTGCTCGTACTTGTTCCTCTTTATAATAATACATTAACTAATTCATTAAACCGTTTCAAATACCGACTCACGTTTCATTATTGAATTTTTTTTCCAACGAGATGTCAGAACCAGTAGTAGCCACTTTGAATCCTTCAAGTGATGGAAGTTTAGGAAACTTTTGGGATTTTATCTCTGCAGCTATTTCTTCTGCTAAAAACTCTGCCAATTCTTTATCTCCTAAGAATAGGATTTACAATTAAGTGATTTTATGAACCTCACACAAGTGCCACGATGTACATTTAATAATTGCACATCATTGTGCACATTCTAGAATGCCGCCAACCCCACAAAGGGTTAAATGCTTTCTTACCTTTGCTATGCAAAGCACTACAACCACAAGAGCACGTTAGACTATGAGGTGTAATTGGTGATGGTAATGTATGCTGCTTATGTTTTTGATTTCTTAATAAATGATAATTTCTATTTGTAGTTGTCAAGGCAATGACCGGCTTTGCTGCCTTAATAAATGACGCCATGCGACCAGCATTGGTGATATGACGGAGTGTAGAACTCAAAACACTTCTACTATATAATGCCATCACAGTTTTCAGTGACAAGATATATTCTACAAAATAATTACACAGAAAGCTCGATCACTGTCAGCTTATGTACGTTTATAAATAACAAAACTTGGAGACTTGCACGCCGAAACCTTCAAACCAAAAAAACGTGGTCGAGTCAATCCCACAATGGCGGCGAAATTACTTTGGCGCCACCTAGCGTGACTCCAAAGTTTTCCAGGCATTCTATTGTCGCGTATTGAAGGGATTGACGATTCAAAATTTTAAAACAGGTATTTTGCATCGCGGAATTAAAAATCCCTCACATTTTAATCAACGGTGTTAATGCCTGATCAGTTACACGAGTCTAGACTATTTTAAAGGTTGAAATGGAAATCTGACGCAACACGAAAAGAACACTCAAATTGTTCAAAAATGGCGCCCTCTAACCATCTTCCATCATCTTCAAAAGTCTATCACGTCAAGCATATTACGATATCATGATGTTTTTAGACGTTTAATAAAGCTCCAATTCTCGTGGGGTAGACCGGCATCCCCTCACAGACAACAAAGCCAATATTTCTGCGGGTTCCAGACGCCTGGCTGGGGCGCCCACAGTCAGAGCATGTTCAGTGGATCTGCAGATCCGACCCTTCCACAGGCTGGAATAGGGTATGATGATGAAGATGAATAAAGCTCCAATTCTCAATAATCCACAAATATTTGTAGTAAGAGAGACTAGCATGTTACAACTTCGTAGAGGAGCACATACATTCTTGAGTTTAATTCGTAAACGCGTCTTATAGACGCTAAAATGATTCATCGCCTCCATACTCCAATGATAAAGCACTACAACAGTACACATTCGACATTTTTTCAAAGCTTTTCTTTTTAATATAAACAATCCTCCAAG
Source organism: Trigoniulus corallinus (assembly GCA_013389805.1). Classification (NCBI taxonomy): domain Eukaryota; kingdom Metazoa; phylum Arthropoda; class Diplopoda; order Spirobolida; family Trigoniulidae; genus Trigoniulus; species Trigoniulus corallinus. Next base: position 20,450,510 of record JAAFCE010005724.1, on the reverse strand, counting down.
AACAAACATATCACAACAAGTGCACTTCAGTGGTCAAAGACATCAAATAAAAGTGGTGGTGACAACAACTCAAAACTCAGCATCACCTATACTTTGTCGAAGATATTCTTGGTAAAGGTTATGCTACAAATGAACAGAACAACATAATCTAAATTCTACTTTTTGACAGCTTAATAACAACACGCGGAAATAAATAACGACAAGTGCTACCTTTTTTTCCTTGATTACATTATGCACGTACTCTCGCCTTTCTAAAATAGCTGCTTTCTGCTTCTTGGTCAGTGTCGACCGCATCCTAAACAAAACGATTCAACAATTTCATTCTAGTTTGGATTAAAAAACAAGTAGTGCCGTCAGAATTAAAACCCACAACTTTACTCACCTGAAAGTCCACTTAGCCAATCCTAGCAACAACAATGACATGACCATCAAGATGCAAAGTGCAAGGAAGCGACGATCAGTAGGGATCACTCCCCACAAATTTCGGATAGGAGACTTAAAAATAAGAGAGAAAAAAAATTCAACCAACTATTGTGGCCCTAAAATGATGATTCTCAGAATAAAAGTATTGAAGATGATGATGAAAGGATATGAAGACACTTGCCAGATAAACAAACAGATAATCAGCTCCAGATACCCCCAAAATTGAGGTAAGAAATTCTTTCGAGATGGAGCTCACTAAAAAATGAACGAATAACGAAGTTGGCAGCATCACTCCCAGAAATGCATAGATGATACCCTTTCCACTAGCCCTTACATTATGAGATCTCGCATTTCTATTACACAACAACAACAAAAAACGAAGACAAGAAAAATTAAATTAAACCATGAAATCACAGCTGCCGATATTCAGAGTTAATAATAAAGAAGAGGAAAAAAAAAGAAATCTTACTTATCATCATTCAATTTCGCATCCGTTGTCTGTATTATCTTCCTGCAATCTTTTTCCAAAGTATTCAGTGTATTTTGCACCATTTGATTTATTGTCTTTTCGATCTCTTTACAAACTTCCTCAATTTGATTAACGCAACGACTTGACTATCAAACCAAAATCATGGATGAATATATTACACCACCGGATATGACAAAAGAAGAAGAAAAAAAAACTAAACAATAATTTTAACCACCTTATTTGGATTAGGAATATAAATAGTTGGCATATCAAAGCAAGTTCGATTTAGCCCTGGTCTCTTACAAACTTCTTGAACAATTTGCATCATCACTCTCTGAGAATCAATAAAAACACAAGTGAGTCAAACAAAGGTCAGTCCAGGAGAGATTATCTGGTCAGTTTTAGCACAACTAAAGTTTTTTTTTTTTAAATAAAAATAAAACAAAACCGGACACTTGCCTGTCTATCACTTTCGTGACCAGCTTCATCTGCTTTACTTAGGTAAAACCGCACCCTGTCGCTGTGCCTTTCACTCAATTTTTCTACTAAATTTAAAGTCCTGGTACAGAGGGCTTGTCCGATGGGATCAAAGAAAACAAAAATAAGATCTGCTAATTCCCCCAGCCAGGTAATCGCTTCGTTTACATCGAAGGGATAATTCATTCCTCCGTCTACTAGACCAGGTGTATCCACGAATGTAACCAGAGAAAATTTCTTCTGACGGGACGTTGAAATTTCAGTTCCTAAGTAATCCACCACACCTACATCAAAGGGCACGGATCACTTCAACAGTTAAAAAGAAAACACGCAGAAAAACATTTTCAAGCATCTTCCCCTAAATTTCCTTACAATCAGCACAAATTTTAAACATCAACAGTTGGGACAGTTGAATGAATCATTACGAAAACAGCCCTTCACTGGGCAGCTCGCACTCTAAAATCAGGCTAGCGGCCCCTTGAAGGACTATTTCGCATGACTATAGACCACCTATGGCTATTTTAAAAAACTACAACATAATAGTAGTGAGCAAACTCTTTTCTCCCTTTCCTAACCAAAAATGTGCGCACAGTCTAAAAAAAAAACCTGCCTTTAATTTTTTGCAGAGGTTTAAAATGTGGATAAAGATGGAGAGTTGCTTTTCCCTGAAAGCAAAATTAAATTACACCCTAATTTCATTATCTGTTTAATTTCAATACAAAAATCATAAATCTGGATCTTACCGTTAGAGATTCTCGTTTCTTTCCACTGGTGACGAACGTGAAACCTTGAGTTTCAATAGCAACTCCAGTTTTTTGGACATGTTCTTCAATGTACCTGTAAATTGAAACTATGTCAACAACAATAATAACAATAACAAGAATCATAATACATAATAATAATCACGAAGTCACAAGGAAGTTAATTTCGTAACTTATAACAACAACTACAAAAAAGGTTAATATATTAAGATAATAAAAATATAAATAAGTCGCTCACCAATTAATAAATGTACTTTTTCCAGCAGAATGGTTACCGATCAACATAACCACGATCTTCTTTCTCGGTGCAAGTAATTTGACGCCAAGTCCATCGGCAATTTTTATAAGACCTGCGCACAAATGTGATGTAAAAATTACAATCGCTATTATGATAAGCCATTGTGCTATCCTACTATAAGTAGTTATTTCTCTCTCTCTAATAACTTCGTCTCTTTCAAAAAAACAAAACAAAACAAAAACAATCCCTAAAAATAAAATGTGAGTAAGTAGTCTATCAATCCGGACAGTTTCAACGATCGAGGTACGATTTAAAGATGAAAACTTTTGAAAGTCTGTCTAACCAACTAAGACTCAAATTTATATACATACAGCTTTCCTGACTGGGAATTTAGAAATCTGGTTACCAGGAAGGAAGCAACTTAGGGCAGATATCCCTCCTCCCACTTCCATCCCCGCCTTGCCATGGTTTGAACCAAACCCACAGAGTGAGAGAGAGAGTAATATGTCAACAATATTGGGAGTTTCTTTTTGAACTTAAAAAAACCGTGGGGGAGTGGCAGTTTAAAAAAAAAATTGCAGCAGTACTAAGAGATATGTACAGCATAAAATCCTGTTGGAAATGTCAACATTAAAAAAAAAAATAAGTTTCTTAAAAGGAGGCTACACATAAGGCGGAGGAGAAAGAGGAGAAGGGACTCGAAATGGTGTAAGGGCTACGATTTCTATCACATATCTGGGACATCCTGATAATTGGGAGAGGAAACCAAGAAGTTGAAACTTCCCTTGTTATTTCCCCTTGATAACAACACACAGGATGTTACCTTATCAGCAAAGTCACAGACGCCAAAATGCAGCCAAAATAGTTCCAAGAATCAAACCTTTGCTAAGTCAATTTCTGGTAAATAAATTACCTCCGTTACCAATAACTAACACAACAGGGTTCAAAATTTCTTCTCTTTCAGTGTCTGAAACCGACAAAAAACTTCAAAAAAAAAAATAGAATAATTTCGAGAAATGTTGCCAAAACAATTAAATCTAATACCGTTTATATATAAAAACGGTATATGTAACCGAGAAAACGACTTTCAATTTCAACATTAACATATCACAGACACACACAACGTTAGTTTCAAGGAAGGAAGTGGCAACAAATGTATATATTGGTTATCAACTACACACCATTATTATAAACATATCTGAATTAGTATAATAAATTATTCTCAATCAAAGTTGGAAATTTCGGACAATGATGAAGAAGAAAAAAAAAAGAGGAGATGAAAATGAAATCATTAAGAAATGGGACCATGCAGGAAAAATTTCTGTTTATCATCATCAATAAAACCATGATATAAGGTTAGGAGGAATATTCAGTTACTGGCTACAGCAGAAAATGATCACATATAGTATGAAGATTATTCTTAATTAGTATGTGAAGAAATGATTAAAATATCTAAACACATATCTAGTAGACAACGCAAGAATTGATAAGCAAACCAAATTTCCATTAATAACATCTACAGTAACTGTTAATTTTCTTACCGTTGTTAGGATCGATATATAACGAATGGCATTCTCGTAAAATCTTTTCATTGGTAGATAAGGTTGATAAATCAACCAAATTGGCGGCACTTCGTTGTTTTATTCTAGCAGACATTAGGGGCAATTGCAGATGTAGTCACACAATTTGAAATTTAAGACTTAATAAGGGGTGAGAGGAAAAAATTAATATAAATTAAAGAGAAGAAAAAATTAATTCTACGATCTGACAAAAAGAAGACTTACTGGAAAAAAGAATGCGTCGATCAGCAGTACGTCCTCATAAGGTCATCCAAGGTCATACCGATGCCTAGGCCTTTCATTTTCTAAATTCGAAGAAAATATATAAAAATCACAAACAAGTAACAAGATGCAGATAAAAATCATTAAACTCTCAACCAAAACGGTAGGAACACGTACGCAATACTGCATTTCGACGTGTAGAATAGAATGACCCACATAGTACCCTCCTCCCCCCTTCACCCCATATCTTATAATTTCGCTTGACCTCATAATAGTCCAAATTTCCGCATAATTTATTTTGAAGGTAGATCACTCAGATGAACATTTGGTTCAATAAGACACACGCCCACATCTTAAAATGCCTCAGATGAGTTCAATTAACGATGTAAAAATGTGTAGGGTTTTATAGCGTCAAAGAAAAAAAAAAGTAATCACAGACGTCTACACAGAAACAACGGAGCAACAAATCGATCGAGAAGATATTAACGCCATCTCTTGACAGATGCGTGTACTAACCTCCCCTAAATATTTGTTCATTTCTCTATTTATTGGAATTGAAGTTCAAATGTCAGCTAATTTTAGTTCTGAAACAATATTCCTTGAATTTGGCAGTTGGTATTTATATAAGTGACATGAAGTAGCTCTAGAAGAAATTAATTACATCAGTCTTAAGAAAAAATAAGTGCGTTTAAGATGCTTCGATCGAGAGCGGCGGTGTAGAACACGTAGGTCAAGAACGCTTTAATTTTTCATTAATATGACGATAAAAGTCAAATTATTTCTTAAACGAAGTGTTATTTATTAAACGAACTCTGCATTTACTCAAATTATCAGATATCTACTTCCAATCCATCCGATATCAACATCGGATATTATGAAAATCGAGGATGATTACTGAACAGACACGGAGAGTAGTCGTCACCGGAATCGGCATTCTGACATCTTTAGGAGTTGGCAAAGATATTGTCCTGAAACGCCTGTTAGCAGGCGAAGGAAATATCCAACGTCTTGAAGGTGCAGAATACTCTAAACTACCCTGTCGAGTTGCGTCACTCGTACCTAATGGATCACATGTTGGTGGCATACACCTCAGCGATCGATTTACCAACACGGAACTCAAGATGATGTCAAGAGCCACTGCATTTGCAATCATAGCGGCTCAAGAAGCCCTAGAGGATGCAGACATCCTACCAATTAACGAAGAGGACCGACAAAGAACCGGTGTGGCAGTTGGTATGGGGATGGTACCACTTCAAGACGTGGTAGACACTGGATTGACACTGCAGAGAGACGGATACGGAAAAGTGTCTCCCTTTTTCATGCCACGAATATTAACAAACCTTGCAGCAGGACACTTGAGTATCCGATATGGACTTTTGGGTCCAAATCACTCTGTGTCCACTGCTTGTGCCACAGGTACCCACGCTATTGGTGACGCTTACCGATTCATCAAGCATGGGGATGCAGATGTGATGCTATGTGGCGGCACTGAAGCACCTGTATGTCCAGTATCCATCGCAACTTTTGCCAAAATGAGAGCTCTCACTACCAAATTCAACGACACACCGTCCATGGCTTCCAGACCTTTTGATGTGCAACGAGATGGTTTTGTTATGGGAGAAGGAGCTGGAATTCTGTTATTAGAATCCTACGATCACGCAAGACAACGTGGAGCCAAAATGTATGCCGAAATAATAGGTTATGGACTTTCAGGCGACGGTCACCACATGACTGCTCCTAGAGACGACGGTTTGGGAGCATATCTGTGTATGAAATCCGCCCTGCGAGAAGCTAGAATTGAACCAGAGATGGTTGGTTATATAAATGCGCACGCTACCTCTACACCTTTAGGAGATGCTGCAGAAGTGAAAGCTATTGAGAATCTTTTTGGATCCCATTGCAACTCGATAGCAGTGTCGTCCACCAAAGGTGCCATTGGCCACTTGTTGGGAGCAGCTGGAAGCGTGGAGGCCATCTTCACGGTCATGTCGTGTTTCCAGGGTATAGTACCACCTACTATCAACTTAGAAAAACCAGGGGTTCATTTAGAGCTCAATTTCGTTCCGAAACTGTCACAACCTTTTCCAAATATTTTGTCAAACCAAAGAATCGCCCTTACAAACTCTTTTGGATTTGGTGGCACTAACACGACTTTATGTATTAGCAGTTTGTAATCAATAATCGGACAACAGTTAGTGTTTTACTTAAGAACTGACGAAGAGAAAAAAAATTAATTCCTTAATAAATTTAAATCTTATTTAAAATTTACTAACTTGTGATCACACTGTGTGATAGGCGTGTCTCCTTACAGCTATGATTACCATGACAAGATAGGACGATGTCACTCGAGATACTTCAGAAAAACGGAGATGCCAGGCCAGTCACGACGGGAGAACGAGGACAGCTATTAAATTTCATAATATATAGACTTCAGAAAGTAAAACTGCTGTCGTTAAAGTAAATACGATCACCTGCAACCCTTTAAAAAGATCAATAACAAACTATTTCAAGTGGAAACAATCATCAACTCAATCTATCCTATGGAAGCGGTAAGACAAACAGCAGCTGTTGCTATGGTAACCTACCACGCTATATATCCTCTCTTATTACATGCACACTACAATTAATGATGAATTTTTTTCCCTCATCAATTGAACGTTCAAATTAATGACTCCAAAGTGATTCAAGGACCTATTCTATGCGTACTCGAAGACATTCCAGTTGACAAACTTTTCATTCAGAATCTAATTTAACCAAAAGTCTGAAAAACAATGGTATAAAAACATACAATATATTGATTTCTAGATATCAAAATTAAAACGCAAGTTAACGGTTACTTGAACTCCTCAGATCATTATTCCATTGGTTATGCTTCGCGGAATAATAAACGTTTTCATGATTTCACAGAACGATGCCGAATCTTCTACTGGTCAGTCCACGCCTTTGGTCATGGTCGACCGAGCTCCAACCACTGAGCGTCCCTTTGCAGACATCCCAAATCCATACGATCACGCCTGTTCTGTACTCTGTAATCATCCTCATGGACGGCGTTTTACGTGGCTTACTAGAAGAGTGAGTTTTTCTATCGTTTCGTTGGTGTTTTAGGGCCCTTCAACCACAACGATCATTAGAGCCCCGTCCATTGCGTAGTTCTAATGCAGAGTCTGCACAGACACTACACTGTCACGACGATTTTCGAGTATTAGCACTACCCAGTGTTCCCAAGCGGTTGCCCAAGCTAGTACTAGTTGGGGTTGTGTTGTTGAACGTCAGTGATCAGACGAGAACTGGTGTGTCCAATGCAATACAGCCGCTCCATAGAAGAGTGAGAATTGCCCTTAAAACAATCAGAAGATTTACTGGTGAGCCATCACCGTTAATGATTGAACTTGACTTTTGATTGTAGTACGTGTGGTGCTCGAGAATGAGTAGCAGGCGACAGAGTCAAGTGGAAGAAGCAGGAAAAGCAGCAGTAAATCATCCGTACGCTTCACATGAAGATTCATATGGAAGTGCTGTACTTTTGAGTGAACCTGAAACCAGTATTTCTCGTCGCCACAACCTCGAATCCACATCCAATGGAAAGATCGAAACTCAAGAATTAGAAAAATTAAGCGAAGTTGAAGACTTTAAGGCAGACGATGAAGATTCTCACCACCACAAAGGTAGAAATAAGAAGTCCGTGGACGATGGCAGCGATTCCACGATGCTACTTGAGCAGAGTACTAATGAGAAATCCAAAGACGTGATGACTTGCCCTAGTAACACAGTGAAGGCCAACGACAATGAGAAACCAAAGCAGAGCAGAAAAAGAAAAGGGAAAGGACACAAGAAATCAAAAAAGAAAGTAGATGCACTTACTCAACAGGAAAATGGTAGCAATGTAAAAACATCAATTTGGGTAAGAGCAATCTCATCAACAATTCTATGGCTTCTTACAAAACAAAATCGTCAAGAAAATCATCTTTTCTTTTTGTTTTGATAACAGCAAAAGTTAAAGAAGGAACGCAATTCACTAGGTATTAAGAAAGGACGGGCTACGAGCCAAGACGAAGTTGAAAACCCATTAACACTGGTAAAAGACTTGAAGCAGATTACTTCTGAAAATACAAATTTTAAGATTCATACAATCATATTATAGATTGAAGATGCCAGAGATGATAAACTATCAACAAGGAAGCAACGATACACCTTGCCAGATGGACAAATGCATGTCAAACATATGAGTGATGTCCTCAAGACTTTGCACTATGCTCCCCCCCTTTGACTTAAATCGATTTCTTTAAATTTTCAGTGGTGAGATGTCAGGAGATCATCGTTGGGATGAAGCCAGTCTTGGGGATCTGCAAAAGCAGTTGGACAGTGAGCTGGAAGGCAGTGAATATGACCCAAAGGTATGAAAAGTTCTTGATAATCGTAGTAAATTTAAGATGTGTTATTTTCAATGATTATCTTTGGTGCAGACATTGGAAAAACTGCATGTTGCCTTGAGAGCCATTACCTTGGAGAAATCTCAAAAGCAGGCAGACCATGAATTACAAAATATGAATGAAGAAATTAGCAAAGTATACATCCAATGAGGAGACGTTGACTGCTATAACTGAAATTAAGGAAATAGATTATTTTGTTTCTTTTTATTGTTGTTTTACTACAGAAATCCCTTCGAACAAACAGTTGGATGACCTACCCAAGGGTTCCAAACATTCACTGTTGTCGATTCGAATTGCCCGTGGATGGAAAAAAGCTGATAGGCAAGTAAATGATGAGTTTCTTGCATCTTTCGACCTGAGGAAGTGGTTCCATCAACGAGTAAGAGTATTTTCCAGACTTGAGTCCTACACGGTATTTGGCCACGTACTGCATAGTTCCTCGCAATCGACGTCAGCTGATCTCGAAAGTCTTTGCAAAGCATCGAGGAATGGATAACTACTTGAAATACGAAGTGGGTATAGGTATATTTTTTTAATATACATTCTTGCACTTGTTTAGTATATATGTTTATCATTTGGAGCATTTATTACCGCAGAATTTAGGAGGTGCCTTGGCTGATATCTTTGGTGAAACAGTTAAGAACGATTTGCTGGAGATGGTTTTTTCATTGGCTGAATTAGACAGCGAATTCAAAATTGAATTTGGGACTTTCGTTGGACTAGCTGCATTGGCCGAGAGGCTTCTTTGCAATCAAATGTAATGCTTGTACTTAAAAAATAACAGAAATTCATGATTTTGTACTGAAATCTTTTTGCTAAATTTAAACAGGGGTGCAGGTGACCAAACTACCAAGGATACTATAGAAGTCTTGGACTTCAGCAATCTTGAAACATACCTGGAAGGTCTGCAGATTAGCCAACCAATTAACAAACTTCTAACATGGATCCAAAACAGTTAGCATAGAGAATTATAGCATTTTCTTTAAAGCAAATGGTTTCTCTATTTTGAAATTCTGATTAAGGACAACCAATGAATGTTCAGCCTTATATTGACATTAAAGTGATACTGGAATTCAAAAGTTATTTGGCACAAGTCCATGGTTTATTATTATTATTATTATTACTTTAATTCACATACACTCAGTACACATACAACCAAAAACTATCAACAAACACTATGAAACAACTGTCATAAAGTGCTTAAAAAGCAGCTTTTTGAAATGTCTACAGCTCAACAGACATTTCAACTGCGAACAAACAAAAATAGAAGAACGAATATTATAAGGCAATACATTCCAGGCTCTGAAAACACAATCCGGAAAATAATTTCGGCACAAATCTTGGGGTGGAAGAGGAGACGTTAATAAAAATCTACGAGGTAGCCTAACGTCCAACGAAGAGGCTAAATATTTAATAATATAATGGCAGGGGTGGGCTTGATTTCTCATGGCATTAGCTAAGAGCACCAAATTACAGTACTGCATATAA
>JAAFCE010005724.1:20420150-20430600 GCA_013389805.1 Trigoniulus corallinus | reverse complement strand
GAGAGAGAGAGAGAGAGCGAGACAAGGGGAGAGAGAGAGAGAGAGCGAGACAAGGGGAGAGAGAGAGAGAGAGAGAGAGCGAGACAAGGGGAGAGAGAGAGAGCGAGACAAGGGAAGAGAGACTTGTTTGTTGGTGTTTTAGGGCCCTTCAACTACAAGGTCATTAGAGTAGTTCTTATACAGAGACTGTACAGAAACTACACAAATGCGACGATTTTTGGGTATTACCAGTACCCAGTTTTCCCAAGCGGCCACCCATGTCAGTACTAGCTGGGGGTTGTGTTGCTTAACTTCAGTGATCAGACGAGAAGTGGTGTGTCCAACACAATTCGCCGCTCCCAAGAGAGAGACAGAGGCAAGGGACGCGAGAGACAGTGACAGTGTGAAAGAGGCAGTGAAGTGTGAGCTGTTATACCTGGAAATTTTGCCCTGGTTCTTATCGGAGAAGAGGCGGAAGAAGCAAATTTTGCCTCGGCCAGGATTGATCACTATTGACTTACTCAAGGAATGAAGTACGCTGACCACCGAGGTACTAAGACAACCCAATAAAACCCAACTAAGCCCCATACATACGGGAGAATCGGTCACCCAATCCAATCACTCGCTCGTCCGCCTGCTGATTAATTTAGCTAACATTCAAAGAGACATCCGAGTTTTAATTGCAACATATTAGAAACGGAAGGTGGTCGTTCAATAAGGGCACAATGGACAACAGCAGCAGGGAAGCAAATCACAGAGGAAAACAGACAGAGAGATGAAATAGGGTAGGAGGAGAAGGACGAGGAGGAAGGAAAGAGGGGGGGAGAGGATGACCGGTAGGTGGTAAAAGGTCTGAAATGGGAGGCTCATTCATTAAATCATGGGCACACAATGGGAGATATCAAAGCTTTCTTCATATTTTTTTTTTCCTAACGACATATAAACTTTGAAAAAAAAAATCCATTTACTGAGATAAATATCAACCTCAAAACTGGACGTCGAAATGGCATCCCTGCGGCACTTTTCTTGACCCTCCCCATCTTTGATTTTTTTTTCCCCATCCTACACATATAGCCATCTAACGATTCTCGTAGGGCTCAATTCTTGTGGTGGTCAAACTTCTATACTCTTTCTTTCATTTCAATTTTGAGGAAGACGGAAAAAAAAGTATCCAACCACTACCCACTATTACCATCAATCGATAAAACGATTCCTCAAGAGTTCAAAGTCAATGGCCGATATTGGACGTGGCCAGTGGTCAAGATCTGGAAAGGACAAAATATATACACCTTATATATGTAGGATGACCAAAAGAAAGTGGCGAGGAGGAGGAGGAGGAGGGTAAAAAAAAGAGAGAGATGAAAACAGAGTACTAAAGAGGTAAATATCTACCACAACAACAAACCAAGAGGCCATCAACAGTGTCTGGAACCAAAGATCTCAATGTCCGAAAACAGAAAAGAGAGCGAGTTAACACTCCTCTTCTTCTTTTTTCTTCTTCTTCTTCTCAAGGGACCTATGAATGGTAAGGAAGAGAGGAAAAAAAAAACAATGTCTATGATGACGAAGAGACTTAACGGGGAGCCCCTCTTTCTCCTAAGCATCTTTCCTTCCTAAGATGCATTTCTTGAAACGACATCATAAATTTCAGGAAAATGCTCGCCATTTCCCCACCAAGACACTACATTTAGGGAGCGACTGAGAGAGATGGGGGGGGCAATGAGGGAGGGAGGGAGAGATGGGGGTTACTGAGGGAGGGAGAGAGATGGGGGGCATTGAGGGAGGGAGGGCGGGAGGGCAGGAGTGAGGAAATAAAGAAGATGCTGAGAGTCGTCAAACACACACATACACACACAGAGAGAGAGAAAGATTGGACACTACATGTACAACCCTTTAAATAGTCGAAATTGTGGCAGAGGTAGTGGTGGTCAGCTGAACTACCATCACACACACACACAGAGAGGGTGTTACTGCGTTGGTGTGTGTCCCATTCAAAAGCAGTAACCACCATTTTTACAAATAGAAACATCAAATTGCAATAAAAAATCTTCAAGATATGAATCGTCCAATTTTCTTTTGTCCTTTTTCATCTCTTGGGACCTTACATGCAGTCAGCACCCTTCCTGCAGCAAACCATTCCCTCTACGCACACATATTTGTGTGTTTTTGTGATTGTGTCTCTTCTTGCCCCCCCCACCCTTCCTCCGTCTACTTACCTCTCAAAACGAGGTGAAGGAGGGGAGCGGCGAGTGGGGACAGTGAGAAAGTTCCCCATTTCCTTCAACCTGGAAAGAAACAGAAAGCTACACAAGGTTGTAGTTTGGATTCCTGCCCATATTGATACCTCCCTCACCCCTTTCTCAACAATCACAGGGGGGGGGGAGAGGAAGGAGAGACGGAGGGGAAACATATGGGCGCCCGCTCAATTTATCCCGAAATAACAAGTAAAAGATAGTAGGAGGAGGGATGATATAACCAGCTTAGCCCCCCCCCCCCCAAACCAAGCAGCTAACTATAAATAACAATGGCATGGGGGAAGATGGGGGAGAAGGACAAAGACTGAGAGAAAGGAGAGATAGGAGAGAGGGAGGAAGTGAGAGAGAAGAGACAGGGACGGAGGGGAAAAGGGAGGAAGAGAGAAAAAAAGGAGATAGGAGAGAGGGAGGGAAAAAGACACAGATGGACTGAGAGACAGGGAGAGAAAGATAGCGAGAGATGGGGAGGAAGGGAGAGAGGGAAAGAAGGGAGAGATAGGTAGGGGAGGGAGGGACAGATACCAAAACGGAACGGGGTAAGAAAAGAAGGTGCCAAGTCACGAATGACGACAAGAAAGATGAAAAGAAAGAAACGGGATAAAAAAAACAAAAGAAACGGAGGCTAAGGATGTTTCGAGAAGGGAAAAACATGTCCCGGAAAGAGAATCCAGGTTAACAAACAGGCTTATGAAAGAGTAAAACATCAACGAAGGACATCCTTACAGGACTTTAAACAAGAAGGCTTATGTCGACCAAATGCCCCCCCCCCCCTCGGTGACGCAGTGGGTAGCTCACTCGGTTTGTTTGTTTGAGTTTAAGGTCCCATCAACTACGAGGTCATTAGAGACCCGTCCACTGTATAGTTCTAATGCAGAGACTGCACAGACACTACACTAATGCGACGATTTTTGGGTATTAGCAGTACCCAGCTTTCCCAAGCGACCACCCATGTCAGTACTAACTGGGCTTGCGTTGCTTAACTTCAGTGATCAGACGAGAACTGGTGTGTCCAACGCAACTCGTTGCTCAGCTCACTCGGTAACTGCGTCAGTAGTTCTAGGTTCGATACTGCACCGAGGTGGGGTGGCTTCTTTCGGGCGAGAGAGAGAGAGAGGCCCCGAGTTGACCTTCTCTCGGATGAGAAGTAAAACCGAGGTCCAGTGTGGTGTACGATAGCATTTACAGGCAGTGCCGTACCGGGGGCATGAATCGCCTGTGGCAAGTGTCTAACTTTCGCTTGCCCGTACCCCAATAATGACAAAAAAAAACATTTTGCGCCAGAAACTCAGTTGCGCCCGTGGCGGCCGCCTTCTTCGCCACGCCCTCGTTACGGCCCTGTTTACAGGTAAAAGAACCCTCTCTACTATGCAACGAGTCGATGAGGCAAAATTTCCAGGTGGAGGAGCTTGCCCCCTGACGTCGGTGGAATGCCCCAATGAACAGCAGACCGACGATAAATAAGCATAGGGGTTGCAGCTATGGTCGGCAACCGGCTGTGAAAAAAAAAAACACTGTCCAATGTATCGCCCTTGTGTCCATTCAGAGGGTTTGTTTGCTGGAGTTTAAGGTCCCGTCAACTACGAGGTCATTAGAGACCCGTCCACTGTATAGTTGTAATGCATATACTGCACAGACACTACACTAATGCGACGATTATTGGGTATTAGCAGTACCCAGCTTTCCCGAGCGACCACCCATGTCAGTACTAACTGGGCTTACGTTGCTTAACTTCAGTGATCAGACGAGAACTGGTGTGTCCAACGCAACTCGCCGCTCCCCATTCAGAGGGACAAGATGGGTACCCGACCTTACCATAAGTGGGAATAGGGTTAGGTTAGGTGAAGTCAACGTTTCTCGCCTAGGGAAAAAAGGGCCACCGGGTACCCATCTTGTCCCTGTGAATGGACACAACGGTGATATATTAGAGAGTGTTTTCCTACAGCCGGTTGTAGACCAATGGTGCAACCCCAATGCTTATTTATCGTCGGTCTATTGTTCGTTTTTTTTTGGGGAATTCCTACACCTGGACATTTTGCCTCATCTACCAGTTGCATAGTAGAGAGGGTTCTTTGACGTGCAAGTGCCATCTTACACCACACGGGACCTCGGTTTTACTTCTCATCCGAAAGAAGGCACACACGAATCCTCTCTCTCGACCGATGGAAACCAACCCACCTGGGTACCCGACCCTGCCATAGGCGGGGTTAGGTTGCTTTGTATAAACATATCAGAGTGGCTAACATGAAACAATCAACCAAGTGCCTATATCCTCCAGGAGTAATTGATGAATCGATTATCAATTTAACCTTTACCCAATAAGTGACCATGACCTTTGACCAAAAAAAATTTTTTTTTTCTACGCCAATCAATTTATTGGAAGAACCTTCAGCCAGGAAGCAGGAGGAATCAAAGTGCTCCAGTCCAAATAAAGAGCAAATCAATGAAAATAAAAGTCACCCTAAACAGCCTGCATCCAATTAACAGTCTCTTCTGCCACCCAGGCCGGAAAAAAAAGAAAGGGGGAGGGGGGAAGGTAAAGGAAGGAACGAAAAAGTGGAACTAGAGGGAAATGGGTTGAAAATGGAGGTAAGAAGAGGGGGGGAGGGAGGATGCACCGAACAAAACAAAGGAACCCAAACCCCTCTCCTGAATAAGGATCTTTCTGAGGCGTGGCTCTCACGTTGGCAGGATCTGCAAATGGGACAAAGTGCATCCCGAAGGAGCAATTGAAGCAAAAGAGGGATAAAAAAAAGAGGGAGAAAGAGAGCGATGACAACACGTCCCGACCGACCAAAAGGCCGACTACAAGAAAGATAATCTCTAGCAAAGACGAAACACTGGAGAGACAAATGAGGGACGGGGATGAGGGGGCAGAAACGGGGTGAAGTGGTGTAGAGAGCAGAACTCGTTCAGTGCACTATACTCTACATGAAAAAGGAGAAGAGGAGGAGGAGGAGAACTGAGAGGGAAAGGGGGGCTGAAGCTAGTACTCTCTCCCTCACCCCTCTCTTGCAGAAAATTCAAACGGGAACCAGGGGACAGACTACGAAGTCAGAAAAGATTCAAAATGAAACGGAAAGTCTGTGCCAAAAAAACAACCCTCCCTATACTTATGTTTGTCTTTGATGGGTGGATCCCATTCAGGATCGGTCGGCCTGAAACTCACAACACTCTATATACACCCTCGACCCCTTTCTCTGTCGACCCTCCGTCACTGTTCTTCCTCCTTATCCATAATGTGGGCGAAACACAAGAGTATGAAACGACTGGAATCTTCTTCAGGACGTCAGAAGAAGGCAAGTGTTGCGGGACGTCAAGAGCCTTGACGTGATCCAAAGAAAAAAAAAAAACATCGCGTACACATTAAGATGTTACGTAAGCCAAGAAGGACCCAAAAATAGGTACCAGGGATCACTCCAGTTTATCTCTCCAAGTATATACTCGGACGTTCCTTATTCAGAGATCACAACGTGTCGAAAACAGTGCAGTCGTCATCAAACAACACCAGAGACAACGGTGACAACAAGCATTTCCGGTCTGTAGGCTGTTATACTCGCAGTGGGACATTTCAAGTCACGATGGAGTTGTGGTGGAGCTAGTGATCAATTCTGAACTCGACCAGTGGATATAAATTTGTGAAGACCATCACAATGACCAACGACAGTGTCTCTCTGTTCGGAACTACCGGTATACCTCTCTGATGGAAATTAGTTCAAGGGTGCCAGTGTGTATCCTTCGGGACGGTGTGAGAGTAATGCCACCAACAGTAAAGGGACGGTAACCATTTGACCAATACTTTTCTCTTTGTCTAAAACCTCTGTCTACCGTAACGCAGAGAGAGCCCTCCCCCCTGTGAACCTAAGTCTCGTAGCGGGGAATTTGGTGGGTGCCTATCTCTTGTCCAGTGACCAGGTGCTAAAGTCGCGCCCTAAACAAGCCTTTGGTGTCTTGATTTGTGAAAGATGGGTGTCGAAGATGATGAGCAAGTCTCCAAGTGTAACAAGTGCTATTATTATTGTCGATCAGTGGCCGCTTTCATTTTCTCCCACATCGGACTCTTCAGTATGGTGGTAGGATACACCATCGTAGGAGCATACGCATTCAAGGAACTGGAGAAGACCGAGGAGCAGAATATCAAAAACAAAATGGAAACGGCCAGAGAAAATTTGACCAAAAGCTTATGGCACATCACGTGTTACGACGAAAAGGTCCTTCATTATGACAACTGGACATATTTGGTCAGTGCAGAATTGAAAAACTTTGAGGAAAGCCTTGTGAAGGCCGTCCGGAAAGAAGGATATGACGGAACTGAAGAACCGCAATGGACTTTCTCTGGATCCCTTCTCTATTCCATTATCGTCATCACTACCATCGGTAAGAGGGGAGGCAGACGTTAAAAAACGTGGCGGAAGGGGGGGGGTGTAAAAGTGCTCTGAGTTCATGGGCCGGTTAGTTAACAGCAGTTTCTCTACTGCCGAAGATAATTTACCGATAGCAGCAGGGCCGGCTCTAGGGGGATGCAACCCGGACATTAGTCCGGGGCGCCATTTTGGGGCTGTAAGTGCGAGAAAAACTGCTGCTTGAACTTGCATTATATTCTTAAGGGGCGGCAATTTGCCTTTTGGTCCGGAGCGACGTAAGCGCTAGACCGGACCCTGATAGTAGGTAGGAAGGGGGGAGGGGGCAATTTGGCGATCTGTGTGGTGGTGACATGGTACACATTCTCAAACGAAGTAGGACACAGTCATTCCTTTCCATCCGGGAGGGAGCGGCGAGTTGCGTTGGACACACCAGTTCTCGTCTGATCACTGAAGTTAAGCAACGCAAGCCCAGTTAGTACCGACATGGGTGGTCGCTCGGGAAAGCTGAGTACTGCTAATACCCAATAATCGTCGCATTAATGTAGTGTCTGTGCAGGATATGCATTAGAACTATACAGTGGACGGGTCTCTAATGACCTCGTAGTTGACGGGACCTTAAACTCCAACAAACAAACAAACAAATCCATCCGGGATCCCCCCCCTCTCTCTCTCTCACTCTCTTGTCCAATGGCAGGACCGACGACGAGAGGAGAGGAAGATTTTGGAATAAAATTACTCGAGCCCTGGTTTAACATGGGGTCCGAACATCATCCCAGAGATTTTTTTCAAGTGATAATTAACGGTGGAGTTCCACTGGGCCTTGTGACGTCTCTCGATGCCACTGCCCGGTGGAAAAGAAGGCAACCCATTCACCTCAGTCGAGGACCGAACCTGCAATCACGGAATCAAGAATCGAGCAGGCTACCACCGAGCCAGGCTCCTCTTGCGTGACTTTCAAAGGCAGATTAAGAATAGAAAAACGCTTTGCAGTAATCATAGGTTCAAACCCGATACCTTGTGACAATACTGTCCTATTCCCAGGCGATGGAAGGGGGGGGGGGGTGACTGTTGTTTGTTTGTTGGTGTTTTAGGGCCCGTCAACTACAAGGTCATTAGAGCCCCGTCCACTGTGTAGTTCTGATGCAGGGACTGCACAGACACTACACTACTGCGACGATTTTTAAATACTAGCAGTACCCAGTTTTCCCAAGCGGCCACCCATGTCAGTACTATCTGAGGTTGCGTTGCTTAACTTCAGTGATCAGACGAGAACTGGTATGTCCAACGCAATTTTCCGGTCCTAGGTCCGGTTCCCGGTGTTAGAGTTAGGGGTATTGGATTCATTGTTCCCCCTTCTAGTGACGTGCCTTCCCTGAGGATGTTCATTATTCATAAACACAGTTCTAAACATAGGAATAAGCAGCAGCATGCGGTATGAAAATTTCACCTATGTTTATACGATTCAAGGTTGTGGGTTCGATCCTCGTTGACATTGACAATTCTGATGAAATCAGGGTAAGGGAAGGGGAGGAGAGTTGGTCGTTCGGGACTACTACATTTTCTTACATATCACAAAATGAAACCTCAAAATTCTTCCAAGCAGGGGGTATAATTCATTTTCTAACACACCTGTCCCATTGAGAAGATTCTCAAGTCTTTCTATTAGATTTTTTTCTTTCTTCTTCAAGATTTTACTTCTTCACCTTCTGTGGCACCACCTTGATCTTCCTAACAAAATTTATGATCACTATAAGTGCACCTCAAGTGCTCCTCAAAGAGAGGGGTAGAGGAGGAGGAGGAGGAGGAAAAGGAAAAGATCTCCTTTTCTTAATGTCCCGCCAAATATATTCAATTTCCAAGTAACTCTTCTTTCCATTCTTATATTGAGAGTTAGGAGAAACTAACTCCCTTAGGTCCAGAGCCTCCCTCAGTTTCTTATTGACAACTCTTCCTCTTTATCCATAACCCTTTCATTTGAAAGAAGACGTTAGATGGATGGGGTACGGCACATGTATATTAAAAAGGTCCCATTTCTCTCTCAATTCACCTTCCAAATCCATTTTCGAGATAAAAATTCTTAGGGGCAGATATGGAGAGAAATGGAGAGAGAGAGGGGGGAAAGGGGTAAATACTGTGTCTGGAAATTCGTACTTTTGAGAATCAAGAGATAAGAGAGTTACCTAAAAAAATGGGTGTTGTCCTACTTCCCGAAATATAAGAGAGAGGTGGAGGGAGAAGACAGAGGGAGAGGTGGAGATGACAACCCCAATAATTAATATGTAATACCAAGAATACAATCGTCCTGTCAAGGGATCCATAAAGAAATAGAGGAATGGATAGCCGGGGGAAGGGGAAGAAGGCGAGTGGTAGGAAGGGTTAATAGAAGGGGAGAGGATATAGGGGTTGAAGAGGAGAGGGAAGAGGATCAGAGGAGAGAGAGAGAAAGGTAGAGTAAGTAGCAGACACATTTCGACACAAATTGACGCCTCTAAGTAACAACGTCAACATTTAAGAGACCTCTGACATGTTACCTTGACATCACTATCGTTGATCCAATCAAGTTTATTTCGTTCCCTTTTCACCCAAGTATTGCCCTCTTCATCCCCCATCAACAAAGGGAGATGAATGTCCCCCTCTCGACAGGGGGTCTCTCTCTCTCTGTGTTATAAAAAAACCCAGCTCCATTTCACCCTGTCTCACTCCCTTCAACGTTCTTGACCATCTTCAGGAATAGCAGCATCCCAAGGGGGACGCAAGGAACACAGACTGTTCAGTGACAGAGGTGAAAGGGGCAAGATGACAACAGTGAGAACAGGATAGTAAAAGGAGGGGGCGGGGGAGGAAAGGAAAAAAGAGATTGTTGGATATGGGAAGTCATACTAATCCACCTAAAGGCAGTACGGGTGAGGGAGGGAAAGGAGAGAGAGAGAGAGAGAGGAAGGAGGGGGAGAACTGATTACATCAAGGGATACTCAGATGGACTCAAAAAGGAGCAACAAGAAGAGTGAAGTGTAGAGAGAAATAAAAAAAAGAAGAATTCCCCTAATGGGACAGTCTGAAGTGTTATAATAATGTCATTTCTAAAGTTCCATTACAAGCCATTTGCACTTACCCTTACAGTTTCCGGTTAGGAGAGAAGAGAAGGAGGAAAGGGGAAGGTTAAATATCCCCTTCTGCAACTTGATAAGACAGGCAATTTCTTGACAGTCTTGAGAAAGATGGACAATTCTTCTACCTGAGCATCGACGAAATCTAGTAAAAATAAAAAAGAAAGAAAGAGGTGAACAGTATTACTCCTGGGGGGTCAGAGTGTAATGCGTCTCCTTCAGAAATGGAGGCTCAAGGATAAGAAAGAAAGAAAGGACAGAATCTCCATTCCATCTGATAACGGTGCAAGAAATGTAAGAGACAGAGAAATGGGTCCAAAAGGTGCAACTCAGAGGAGAAAAACATAACACCGTTACCTTCTCCTAAGTGCAAAAAAGAAAGTTCAACTACCCAAAGAGAGAGAGAGATCGCATTAAAATTTTAGCCTTCATTTTAATAAGGTGTAGAGAGGAGAGAGAGAGAGCGCGCGCAGAGATGCTCTTTCCCTTTCTTTCCTGACAAACATCCAAACAAATCGTCCAAAAAAAAACAGAGGTAGGGAAGAGAGAATAAAGATGAGGGGGAAAGTGGAAGAGAGAAAAAAAGGAGAGAAGAATAGAGAGGAAGAGAGCGAGAAACGGGAGGACAAAGAGAGGGGGTACAGAGAGATGGACAGTAAGTGAGAGGAAGAGAGAGGGAAAGACAGATGAAGGGAGAGAGAGAGAGAGAGAGAGAGGGAAAGACAGATGAAGGGAGAGAGAGAGAGAG
>JAAFCE010005724.1:20382826-20412627 GCA_013389805.1 Trigoniulus corallinus | reverse complement strand
AGGAAGGGGAGGGCAAGCAGGAAGGGGAGGGCAAGCAGGAAGGGGAGCAAGCAGGAAGGGGGATCAAACAGGAAGGGGGCAAGCAGGCGGGGGAGGGCAAGTAGGAAGGGGGCAAGCAGGTGGAGAGGGCAAGTAGGAAGGGGAGCAAGTAGGTAGGGGGCCAGCAGGAAAGGGGAGAGCAAGTAGGAGGGGGGTTCCCTTATGGACTTTAGTCCAGAGTCCGTGGAAAACATTCTTCAAGCAGCAGACCTCTAAGATCTTCAAGCTCCCAGACTGCGAATATTGGACGGGGGGGGGGGGAAGAGTGAAACCGGACAAAGGTCACAATCATCGTCGGCCCTCTTATCAAGGAGAGCGGTCATCAACCACCACACAACAGGACATCTCATCCTTAGAGGAAATCGG
This sequence comes from Trigoniulus corallinus, assembly GCA_013389805.1. Taxonomy (NCBI): domain Eukaryota; kingdom Metazoa; phylum Arthropoda; class Diplopoda; order Spirobolida; family Trigoniulidae; genus Trigoniulus; species Trigoniulus corallinus. The sequence goes on along the minus strand of JAAFCE010005724.1, from coordinate 20,412,222 downwards.
CGACGTGGTCACCATGACAACCGGCGTCAACAAAACCAACATTGGTAATGCGACATCTTGTGATTTTTTTCCGTTACCATGGCAACAAATGGTGACTTTAAAGATGCTGACAATCGAAAAATGGTTTATATCACGTGTGTGTGGCACACTAGCATCACTATCATACAACAGGCCTTCCTTTACCACCACACCTCATCCCTAGATGGCGCTTCGACCCCTATCGATATTGCTATCGTACGAGCCTTAAAAAACATCATTTTAAAGCTGTTTGCAGCCACGTTCTCCTATTGAACTTTAATTTTGTTTTTTAGTTTTATCATCAGTGAAACTGTAATCTCACGAACCATTCTTTTCCCCCCTCCTCTTCGGCGAGTCCCACTCCCTTTACCCCTCCAGTCATCCCCTGCCGTCCTCCCTCCTAACACTAAAATGGTGCTATTTAATTCTAACAAAGTGACCTCTCACTCCATGTACAGCACATACTTTCTACTCTCCCCTTCATGCATCGAGTGAAAGATGCCCAATGACATCTGATCGACATCCAGGGATCTACGATGCTGATAGGCATCGAGGGGCCCATTGAAGATTAAAACAGGCAATGGGTAGGGCGGGCAGTGAATGATGATGGTCATGTTAAAAGGGGGGGGGTTCAGTCGAGAAGAGAGGAGGAGCTGAGAAAGAGGTAGCAAATGAGAAAAGAGGAATCAGATACACACAGAGATGTGGATGATGAAGAGAAGGGAAAAGAGGGGAAGAGGGTTACCAAAAAAAGAGGGGAAACCAGGGGATTTATGTAAATCGCTGAATTAATGGGGCAAAAGTTGTTATTCGGCGTCAACATTGCCTTCAATCAAACAAATTACCTCGACAATGCAGTAGCAACACAATTCCTAGATTAATTCCCTCATGTCCCCTCTCCCATCTTCACAAACTTGCTACCGACAGGTGGGGGAGTGAAAAGGGGTTTTTGACTGCCCCGATAAAGGGAGCAGAGATAGGGATATGAAGAGGACGGAGCATTAAGAGAGGAAATTCAATAAAGAATACGATTAAGGGAAAAGGGTGGACAGGGTTCAAATTCAACCATTTATTAACGTTCACCCTGTATGCCATCCCCCCATCAAAGGATCGGAGGGAAGAAGGAGACTAACCAACGGTCCTTTTTTTAAAGGGAGGAGAGGAGAAGGAGGTGTCTTTCAAGCATATATTGGTCAACACTCAAAGTACATAAAATTCAGTACTTTTCAGTGATGTCACTTCTTCTTAAAAGTCAGAAGAAGAAGAAGAAGGAGGAGGTCCTTTCATAATCCCTGTCTCATTCATCAATGAAAAATACACGTCCTATTCAAAGATTTTGAAAACTATAATTCCGGATTAGTGGTTAATAACGCAACATTTTTGCCCCCTTACCCCTTTCAAATTCATAGAACCCCCTTGAACTTAAAATACTTCTTTTTTGTGCTCGAAAACCCTTTAACCACTTGTCATTTGAACCCTATAATGTCCACTCTCCGCTTTTTGTGTAAGTTCAAGATTTATGACATTCGATCGATTTTTTTCCTTGTCATAAGATCAAGAAACGATATGAGAAACAGGCCTCTTGTCCAAGTGGCCATTAGGACGCACTGACCCATCTTCGGATCGAGCAAGCGTGGAACTCAGACCCATCACTGATCAGTCCAACAGTAAGTGTCACACTTGGATACTCATCCAATTCCATTTCTTGTCCACGTGGTTGCTATCACGTTCATATCAAGAAGGGAGGGTAGGCGAAAGAGAGATAGGGCAGGAAGAGGGGAACACTCCAGCATCTCAAAATTCTCAAATCTGAGGTCAACAACCATATTGGGCCATATTCTTGCAAGCCATCAGTAGTTTCATCTTCTCCGACCACTGACCACAACTACTCTACTACTACTACTACTACTTGAACTTCATTAGTACTTACAACAGTTGCTGCACTACCTATCAACGACCACCCCAATGACTCTCATTTCACCACCAATGGGCAGTTTAAAAATGACCACTATCCTTATATAATGTTTCCCCCCCCTTAACTTCTATCAATGACGTCTTCAACAGAGAGGTGGGGAGTATGGGGAAATATGGAGAGACCAATGGAACCATTTGCGTTACCAGAGTCCACAGAGATTTTGCTCGGACAATTTAAAACAAAGGTGTTGGTGGACGGATATTACTTCTACTGGACCACATAAAGAATGACCACAAAGGTCCCTAAGAACATTTGTTTCTAATGCCACACCCACCACAAATCACTCTCTCGCCATTTTTCCAAGAAGCCAGCCAACAACAAATGAACGTCCCGCCACTAGTGGTGGAGAATAGTACTCTCTTTCTATGTCGAAATTTCAACCCTATATCAGAAAATTTTTTTTTTAGTCCCTCGCCCCTTAAAATCGCGGTTTCCTCATCCAATGACAGTTTTATTTATTATTTCTTTCTCCCTAAGGACAAAGAATAAGATTTCTACAGCTCTGACACCCTCGCCTAAAAGCAAGCCCCCCTAACGGTAACAACGAGAACGATTTTATTCTCATAGTAAATTTCAGTCAAAATTGCATCCAAGCTCATGTTTAAAACAGCTTTTAACTTGGGTTTATTTAAGGCAACATCAATGTTTAACAACGTACAATTTACAATGAATCGCCCGTAGACAGTTGCAGCCCCTTACCTGACATCTAAAATCCTTTTCATTCACCAATCTCTCTTGCACTCCTCCCCTAACCTAAGGGAAACACACAGAGAAAGAAAGGTGGTGGTGGTGGTGGCGACGGCGGCGTGTAGAGAGCAGAAAAAAAGGAGCAGAAGTAGGAGGAGAGAGATAGACGGGGTAAATAAAAAAAAGAGATAGGCGTAACCCATCTTGGCATTCGACACCCCAAAAAATAATCATCATAACCCTTAAGCATGATCTACTTACTCTTTAAAGTGAACTAAGCATAAAAATCCTCCTAAACAGGGCGAGAGAAAGAGAGAGAGATGGAGAGGGGTAGTTTATTAAAAATCTTCGTATACTCACTCACAATGCCGAAATATTTCTCTCTCTTCTCAACCTCATGCTGTAGGCCTGTCACCCTTTTTTTTTTTGCCAAAAAGCCCTTCCCCCCTCATTTTCATATTCACTATGGTAGGCCATTTTTCAAGAGAAGGAAACATCAAGTAAATAAAAATAAGATTAAAGAGAAGAAGGAAATATTGGAAGTGAGGAAAATAAAAGATGAAAGTGATGGAGAGGCATTACCCCCTCCCCCTTATTTTAGCGCCTTGCATCCCCCTCCTGCTTCTCCTTCCCATCCATCCTCCCACTTTAACCCTCGGCACTTAAAAAAAGGGGCACTTTAAAAGAACCTCTCTCTCTCTTTCTTTATAACAACATCCCAAGCAACCCTCCCCCCTTTTCGTAGTATCCTACATCGCGCATAAGAAACCCATTTGCCGAATTTTAATATATATATATATATTCAGCTTTTAGAAGAGCACCTACACCCCACCTCATGCACCAAAACACACAAGAACCAGAGTAATAATTCAGAAATGCAACATACACCCGTCTAACGAACAGGTAGCACATCTGTAAAAGCAGGTAGCAGTAAATCGTACGAGATGTGATGTCTCTGTTAAGCATCTATGCTCGCAGTGATTGCCCGCCACCAAGGGGCAGCACAACTCCACCAACACATTTAAATTTGATTTATTTTGATATATTTCTTCAGCCTGTCATCTCTGAAGATCATTCGCCGACACCAGAGGGAAGAAGAGGATGCGAACTAATACACATCAGGAAAATGTTCGGAGTTCATTTTGTGTGGAAAGGGGGAGGAGGGCTACGAATAATAGACGTACCAGTTTTACTTCCCGCTCATCATCCACTCATGATTACCAGCCTTTCTATCGCTTATGTCAGGGCCAGATGCCCTTTTTCGTCCCCAATGAGACACATGCACCGATCTATTGAACAGTATTTCCTTCGCAGCCGGCTGCCAACCTAATACCATAGCCCCTATTTTCATCGACCTATTTTGATTATTTGGGGAAGGGGCGGGGACTTATTCTCCACCGACGCCAAGGGAGGTGCGAGCTCCTACACATAGAAATGCAGACGAATATTTTGTTCCATGTAGAAGGAGGTGAGATTCTTACGTGCAATGGTGACATAGTTCGCGCCCCACACGATAGGACACCGGCTTTATTTCCCATTAGAGGAAAGGTACACTTAGAACACTTCCCTCTCTCGACCACGACATCACCAGTCGCGCACACTACCGTAAAGCTGGGTTTACACTGCGCGCAACATTTCAGCAGGCTTGCGGCAATCTCGCCCCTCTCGCCCTCCCTGTTTACATTGAGCGAAACATTGCGCGAAGCAAGCATGCAAAACGTATCTATAATAACACTACACGAAGTGGGAGTGGCGACACCCTTTGATGCGCGTCCAAAAACCGACAGTGCAGTGGCTCACCACGAGGCTGCCTCGCGCAGCAAATTTCGGGGCGAGTCCCCGTTTACACTGCGCGAGTCTTTCCTCTGAAACAGTTGCGCGAGTATGTTGCGCGCAGTGTAAACCCAGCTTAAGCTCTATTCCTCTGACTCACTCGGAAGAAGTCACACCAGTCTCGTCCCAGAATCGAGCCTGAAATCACTGACGGAAAGTCCAGCAGGTTACTTATGCATCACCAAGGCGAGCACACAGGGGGGTTATTTGTCGACCTCTGCTTCTCTACTGTTGAAGATAATTTACCGACGCCGCGCCAGTGGGAGAGTCACCCTACTAGAGTCACCGCGCCAGTGGGAGAGTCACTCTACTTTCCACCTGCGCCATACTTGGGACTTCCTTCTGGCTTAGTCAAAGGAAGCCATTCACTTTCGTCAGGATTGAACCTACAACCACGGTCTCACTAGTCACGCACATTCCCTATAAACCACCGAAGTTGGAAAACCCTCTCCTTAAACCTTTTCTTCCACCCCCACCGACCCGAAAAATAAGTTACTCTCAAGCAAAACAACTACTAGCCCTTTTCCCGCCTATGACAGGGTCGATATCCATCTTTGTTCTTCTGGATGGACACATGGGCGAACTGTTGGACGGCATTTTGACCTATGCGGTTATGTTATGTTATACTAACGGGTAGGGGAGAAAGCCAAGCAGCCATAACAGGTCGAATCCTTAGGAGGCTGCTCGCGGGAGATGAGTAGGTAGGTTGTTGTTGTTTGTTAGTGTTTTATGGCCCTTCAACTGCAAGGTCATTAGAGCCCCGTCCACAGCATAGTTCTTATGCAGAGACTGCACCAATGCGACGATTTTTGGGTATTAGCAGTACCCAGCTTTCCCAAACGGCCACACATGTCAGTACTAGCTGGGGTTGCGCTGCTTAACTTCACTGATCAGACGAGAACTGGTGTGTCGAACGCAATTCGCCGCTCCCGAGGAGGTAGGAGTAGAGGTTGTAGGAGAGGCGAAATTTGCTGCACTCAACGTTCTTTACCAACCACTCATGTTGGTACTAACGTGGTTGGTGCCAACCAAAGATCGTTGGCGCCACTCCACCTCCACCAGACGCCAGGAGTGGGTGGGCGTAAGCTCATTTATCCGTTGATATAATGGAGAGGATTCCTTAACGCGCAAACGCAATCAGACACAACACCACAGGGGCACCGGCTTTACTTCTCAACCGATGGAATTTTTTGGTTCGTTGGCGTTTTAGGGCCCTCCAACTACAAGGTCATTAGTGCCCCGTCCACTGCGTAGTTCTAATGCAGAGACTGCACAGACACTACACTAATGCGAAGACTTTTGGGTATCAGCAGTATCCAGTTTTCCCAAGCGGTCGGAGCGGTGAATTGCGTTGGACACACCAGTTCTCGTCTGATCACTGAAGTTAAGCAGCGCAACCCCAGCTAGTACTGACATGGGTGGCCGCTTGGGAAAACTGGGTACTGCTAATACCCAAAAATCGTCGCATTAGTGTAGTGTCTGTGTAGTCTCTCTGCATAATGACCTAATGACCTTGTAGTTGAAGGGCCCTAAAACACCAACAAACCCAAGCGGCTATCCATGTTACTACTTACTGGGGTTGCGTTGCTTAACTTCAGTGATCAAACGAGAACTGGTGTCCAACCGACGGAAGGCGCACTTGGGGTCTCTCTCTCTATCGCTCGAAAGAAGCCAACCCACCTCAATCCAGTATCGAGCCTGGAACCACTGACATTGTTGTTTGTTTGTTGGTGTTTAAGGTCCCGTCAACTACAAGGTCATTAGAGACCCGTCCACTGCATAGTTCTAGTGCATAGACTGCACAGACACTACACTAATGCGACGATTATTGGGTATTAGCAGTACCCAGCTTTCCCGAGCGACCACCCATGTCAGTACTAACTGGGCTTGCGTTGCTTAACTTCAATGATCACACGAGAACTGGTGTGTCCAACGCAACTCGCCGCTCCCGACATATAATCGAGCATGCGACTTCCTGCGCGACCAAGACCGGCTAGAATAGAACCTACGCACTGCGTGAGCTTAAGAGCTAGAGACGTACAACCAATTAAGCTACCGAGGCGAATAAATAGATTTCAATACGGTCAGTTACAGCAAGAGCTTTACCTTTAAGACACCTTCACTCACAAGAAGAAACTAAAAGATGATGAAAAGAGAAGGAAGAAAGAAACAGAGTCAGAGAGTCTCAAGAAAAATATATAAAAAAGCAGTGAAAAGAGATCAAACACACAAGAGCCACAAACACCGTTGTGAGTAGTAATCTTACTCCCCCTGAACACCTTCAAAAATGTTACACTAGGAAAAAAGGAGGGAGGGAGAGGGAAAGGGAGAGAGAGAGAGAGAGAGAGAGAGAGAGAGAGAGAGAGAGAGAGAGGAATACTGGGCGGTGGTGGTGGTGGCGGCGGTGATAGCAGTAGCAGTACTACTACTACTAGTGGTGGTGGTGGTGCGGCGACGATGTGTCCCCTGTTGGTCATCATTCCATCTAAAAACTACTTGTTTGATAAGCAGTGACGTCCAAAGGCCACCAAGGACCAATTTCTCCATCCGTTTTATTCCGTCTCATTCGCTTTTGCATGATGCATGACATCCATTTCCGGAGAGGAGAAGCATGGGGAAAGGGGAGGAGGAGGGGGGTTGGATGAAGAGGTGTGAGAGCAAACGAGATGTTACCTCCTCTCAACCTTTTTCACTCACTTATATAGATAACGGAAACAGTCGAAAGAGACAGCAAAAAAAAACAAAAGGATGCTCAACTAGGGAGTAAGATGGGTGTTACTTGGTCCACCATGCATGAAACCATCCCAATGGTCACTGCCAAAAAAAAAAAAAAATATGCCCCCACCCTCCCTTCCATTATCATTCTACAGCACTGGGATCACCTAACTAAAACTCAAACTCTCACTACTTTAATATACTTTAAATCTCTTCTTTCGTTTTTCTTCACAATTCCCAAGATTCCTTATATTTTCCCCTCAACGGCCAATGAGGCGTACCGATGGAGTAACAGGAAAAAAAAGGAGGAGGGAACTGAGAGCGAGAGAGAAGGGGAGAGCAAGTAAGGGATGAAGGTGAATTTGGGAAGTAAATGGCGACGACGACACGGGATGGACCAATAGTCTCTTCTTACTTTCCCTTCTCATCACCCTCGTTTTACACTCTGTTGGAGCTTACTGGCAGTTAGAAGAGGATGTGGATGAGTAAAAGTAAAAAAAAAACATCCTGGGAAGAAATGAGGAGGAAGTGAAGGGGTGCATGGGGGAGGGAAGGGGTAAACCGAAACTACAAACTGCTAGTGAATAATAGGAATGAATTAACCGGTCAAAATCGATCTGAGAGAGAGTGAAAGACTTTCATGAGCCACCAGGGGGAGTCATTGCTGTAAAGACGTCGAAAATGATAACGACCGGCAAGGCGTTAGGGTGCTACCACTCCTATGAAATCTTTCCAGAAAAAAAATAAAAACGGGGCAAAAGGATAACAAATTCAAGAAACGGATCAAAAATGTAAGACACAGCTGCCATAAACACAGAGAAAATCTCTCGCTAAAACCGGTCTTTGTGGCTTCTTTCAAAACCGGAAACCGGAAGCTGGATAAATTGGGATTGGCAAGGAGGAGAAGGTTGAGAGAGAGAGGGGGGAGAGAGAGAGAGAGAGAGTTGATTATGAGTGGGAGGGGAAAAAAATTCTATTGGGGCTTTGGAGACAACGATGACGACCTTCTGGATAAACCATATTTCAGTAACAACAACAACAACAACAAAAAAATCAGTAGGCAACAAAAATCACCCAACGAATGATCGATGTTGCTTCAATTGTTGACTCGAGATGGCGCAGCAGTACTACTAACACCAAATTTAAAATATATATATAAATAAAATGAAGAGAGATAAAATAAAATGGAGAGAGGGGGGGGGGCAAAAACAAGGAACAACCGAAAAAAATACAAAAAGTACACCGCAGTAAGCCAGATTTGAACCTGCACAAACACTACCCTAACCAGATTGTCATCATCTTCTCTTCTCCATCGTTCTGTCCTCCAATCGCGAAGACTGACGCTAACGCCACCTAGTGCCACCACTCGGACTCAACACCCGCTGCCCGATATCGAGCCGAACAACAGTCGCGGATGCAGAAGCGGAAGCACGCAGTCAAAGGGAAACACAAACCGACGAGACAATCCCAAGTCGGCGGCGGCACAAGCGACAACACATCGTCGGCAGTAGTCAGGCGCGCACGGGCGCCACCAACGTCACTACTACTACTACCACCACCACACCGAGTGGGGCTAACTCACCACGTAGGACTAACAGCCCTCGGGCTGCTTCCCCCTAACTGCCTGCAGTTGACCAACCCTGCAGGAAGTGAGACAGGGGTACTTTTTACCGAATGGATTACTAACGACAACAACAACAACGGGTCACCAGACAAGCAATAATCCCCGTCGTCGTCGTTGTGACGCCGAAAAATGAGCATCAGTCTACTCTTGCTCCTCCTCCTCCTCTTCTATTCTGCCCCAGTTTCCGCTTTACCTCCACGTGGGCCACAACAGTCTATTACCTTGTCAAACACTCAGGCTCGTCATCAGAGGCTGCTGTTTTTATCATCGTCAGAAATTCCTTGCATCTGAAAGACTCTTTTTTTTTTAAAAAAAAAATTCCCGAAAAAAAACTACCCCCCTCTTTTTTACCCTTCCACTGTTGGATGCTTTCGTTTTCGTAGCAACTGGCTCAATTCTGAAAAAAAAAACAAAAACCAAGGAGAGGGAGGGCCATTATTTAAAAGCTTCTGTAAACTAACGAAATCTTGAAACAGGACAACCTGTCTGGAACTACGCTAACTTCTCAACAACAAAAACAACATCCTCTTGGTTCCTTAAGCCTTTTCTCACTCAAAAAACCCTACCGCGAGAGAGAGACTCCACTCCAGTCCTAGTGTTCTGCCAATCAATCAATTTCCGGAGCCGCATGACCGCCATGAAGAAAGAAAAGGCATTTGAATAGAAGGAGGTCAACAGTTTAGGAAGAATTAAGACAACAGCAACAAGGAGGACTACGACAAGGAGGTTAACCCCTGCAGAACGATGGAAATACAGCACCAGGACAACATTCTTGCCTGAACAATCACCTTCCAGAGTTCAGTCGGTCAGTTGGTTCCTTAAGCCTTTCCTCACTCAAAAAACCTTACCGTGAGAGAGATTCCACCCCAGTCCTAGTGTCCTGCCAATCAATCAATTTCCGAAGGCGCATTACCGCCATGAAGCAAAGAAAAGGCATTTGAATAGAAGGAGGTCAAGAGTTTCGGAAGAATTAGGACAACAGCAACAAGGAGGAGGACGAGAAGAGGTTAACGCCTGCAGAACGATGGAAATACAGTACCAGGACAACATTCTTGCCCGTGTAATCTTCCAGAGTTCAGTCGGTCAACCTACTTACAATGTAGTGTGCATGTGTGCGTTCGTATGTGTGTGTGTGCATGAGTGAGTGACCATTTCTAAAGTGTCCGCGAGTGCATAAGCGTGTGGTCATCAAGAGCCGACAACGACAGTGAGGGGACAACAATTTCCAACACCAGTGATTCCTTTGTGTAATTATGAGGTCAGATTCGATGCAATGGTCACTACTACTACTAAGATGGCATCTTGCGGTCAAGGTGCCCATCTCCAACAACAATAGTGACCACTACCAGAAAAACGACGGATGCAACTTACTTCGCGAGTGATCATCACGATATACTCCGGCGGACGCACCTTGTCCGAAGCCATAGGATAAATGTGAACCCCTTGATACCTATATACTACGAAAAAAAAGAGGGGGACGGGGGTAAAAAAGACAGAGAGAGAGGGAGAGGGGGGTAGTAAATATCCTCCAATAGCATAAAGATGGCAGGGAGGCTCAGACAGGAGCTACTGCTACTGTTCCACTTGGGAGATCAATTCTCTTGGACGACGTCCACCACCAGGCTGTGGTTGCTACTACTGCTGCCATCTTTAATCACCAGCATCGTCATCAGGTAATTAACCACTCGTTTACATCGATTAATGAGCACAGCCAGTCACCATGTCCCACAAATCCCCACGGTGCCCTCTTACAGGCACCCCCAACTCCTAACCTTAAGGAGGATTAGAGGAGGGGAAGGGGTGCAGGAGGGCCAATATCCCTCACTCATTGTCCCTATTTTTTAAGCATCCTATTCTTCTGAACTTTCCGGGAAGGGTATCATTTTTAATCTTTCTTCAGCCCACGGCTGGATCGGGACAATTCACCCACCCCAGCCCCGATGCCCAGGGATGAGAAGAGGGTAGTGACATCGTACACAGGACCAAAAAACAGTGGGGCACACACATACAGGTACATACATACAGGCCACAGGGAGCGCAAAAATGCGGTTCCGCATCAAGTTTAGAGGGCGCCAGAGGGCGCAGATTTCGGTCTTTTCCCCCGGGCGCAGATGTCGGTCTTTGTACCCGGGTGCAGAATACCCTCGGAACGCCACTGCCGAAAAATGCAGGTTTTAGAAAGTCCTTCCACCAGAATACCTTTGATGATGAGCTCCGAGGGAGAAGGGCGGAACTGTGTGTCCCACGCAATAGGGCACACAACTTCCTCCCATCCTAGAACGGAATGAGGTACATTTAAAGATGTCCCTCCCCTTTCCTATCGTCGGAAACAGAACCGAATCTCCCAGGGTAGAATATACGCGATCATGAGCTCAACAGTCAAGCACCTACAACAAGTGGGATGGTACATTAGGGTTCTCGCCTGGCACACGGCTGGTCCGAGTTCAATTCCTGACTTTGGAAAAACACACGCGGTGGTATTACCATCGGACCTCTCGATCACCCCAATGAGTTCATTATAGTTTAGGGACCGGCTGTAAGGCGTTGGATACCCCAATTCTCGCCTGACCACTGAAGTTAAGCAACGCAACCCCAGCTAGCACTAACATGGATGGCCGCGTGGGAAAACTGGGTACTGCTAATACCCCCCAAAAAATCGTCACATCTGCGTAGTGTCTGTACAGACTTTGCATTAGAACTACGCAGTGGACGGGGCTCTAGTGGCCATTGATCGACCGGGATCGATCCCGACTGTGTCTCATAGCTGATCCTTTTGAGAGAGAGACAGGGGGGGGGGGTGAGACATGTCAGTCAATGTACCTATACATTCAATTCTAAGTAGAATGGGTTTTGAGGAATGCTGTGGTGACATGTGATGCACCATATGGCAGGACATCTGCTTTATTTCCCATCCGACAGTAACAGTAGAGGTATTTCAAGTTATACTCCTTTCCTTCCACACTCGCTCCGAAAACATGATTACCCCAAACAAGGATCGAACCTGTACACGCTAACCTCAACATACAAACATATCGAGTGCACCTTCCCTAGCCGCATGAGAAAGAAAATGGGAAACCAATAACGGAAAAGAGACACTAAATCGATAAAGCCTAAAATCGGTAAAATAAACACATGGGGTGGAGGGATCGCAGAAGAGGTGATGAATGTCGGTTCGATCCCAGCCCGAGACACGTGTGGGCGGTTTCCAATGGAATTTCGCTGCCCTAAGCATATTTTTAGACGTAGAGATCCATGGATACAGGATCAAAGAAACGCACTTGTTAGTTCCTTCCCTCTCACTGTCGACAGAGACCCAGGATTCGACTGGGTCAAGGTAGGTATCATCTTTACCGGGCGAAAGAGGGAAGTCCCAAATTGCGTCTTCCTTTTCTCAGGTGGGGATACACTTATCGTGTTCTCAATGCCCCCCCCCCCCACTGCACCATAAAATTAACCATTCTTGCATGGGGTGTCAAATATATACAAGAGCAGATTAGTGTCCTAATTCGCAGAAGTTCGTCTCCTGGAAGCGGTAAATTACCCTCAGCAATTGACCTTCACAACCACCACCACCATCACGCGAAATGGTGCCACTTCCGGTAAAGAACAACGTTTTATCTATCACGCTTTACACCCCTGTTCTTGATGCCACCCTGCACTACAGGCCACAAAAGGGATCTCCCTCCCCCTCTTCCGCACTCCATTTTTGCACCCTCTCTTCCACTCAAGTCAGTGCATAGCCTTAACAGCTGCACCAGTCGGTCAGCAAACTACACTTTTGAAATACTTTGTAGCTCAGGGTAGCCTCAATTGGTAGTGTGCTTTACACTTGAGCTCATAATCGCAGGGTCGTCCCTGGTCGAGACGGGTGGTCTCTGTAAAAAAAAAAAATTAGGCTTGTTTCGTTGGTGCCTAGTGTTCCGAAGCGGTCACCCATGCTAGTACTAGCTGGATTTGTGTTGCTTAACTTCAGTGATCAGACGCGAACTGGTGCGTCCAACGCAATAAGCCACTCCCATAAATAAGGCCCGGGGAAGATCTGTTAGACCCTCAGACAACTGTATCCCGGTAAGCCAGTCCGGGTCTTTGTCGACCGCCAGAGGAAGGGATATTTAAGTGCTTTTTATTTCCGTCCGGAAGGGAAGGTAGCACCCATCCGGCGTCCCAACAAGTAAAAAGAACCCCTTCATAGTGGAAACAAAAAATGCTTCCACCGTAGTGCCAACAGTAGTACGGCCAAGTTGCGTTGGACACACCAGTTCCCGTGAGATCACTGAAGTTAAGCAGCGCAAGCCCACGTCAATACCAACATGGGTGGTTGGCAAAGAACGTTGGGTGCTGCAAATTAACCCTCTCCGTCGTCCTTTCACCTATCTCCTCAACTCCCACGGGCAGCCTCCTAAGGGGTTGACCTGTTATGGCTGCCTGGTTTTCTCCCCAACCCACAAACTAATCCAAGAGACTCCGTTGCCGCCCATGGGGGACGTTGAATAACCAAATGTATATGCTAGAGCCACCTTGAAGTTAGGAAGATGAGGAGGGTTTACCATGAAGAGGATAGACAAAACAGTCCCGGGACAAGAGAAAGATGAAACACAGTGGTGAAAGTATGAAGAAGAACTAGAGGGGAGTTAGAAGAGGACAGGAGGTGATGGAGGAAGGGGATGAGTAGTGAAGACACTAAAGAAATGAAGACAACAGCGATGCTCATTCCTTAAAATTCCGGAACGGGATGATGTTGCCAAAAACAGCATCGACACACAATGGGTTTAGAAAACGAAATCGGAGATAGAGGGCGGACAGAGAGTATTTGGAGTAGTTTCATCAACGTCGCTCAGGTTTCCTCTCCCCACATCCTACTCCCCTCACCGCCACCATCTGATCAGAGTAACCGACCCAATTTCGAGGGTGTTTTTGGAAACCGAAGAGAGGGAGGAGTAGATGAGATGGGATGGATGATGGTTAAAACACGATGGGCTTTCGATCCTCAAAGGTGGCGCAACCCGCAGAGCCCCGGGCCTATTATTAGTAGGTTCCAATTTTAGTTTGTAGCAGGTCCAGCTGTAAAAAGCGTCTTTTGACGAAAGTAAACAACAAACAAGCAAAAAAAAAGCCCCCCCTCCCCCTAATATTTAACACCGAAAAACAACCTAAGAGGAAGGTGGGGTGAGCAAGACGAGAAAAGGGAGGGGGTATGGGATTGGAAAGAGACAAGGCTAAGAGAAGGGGTGAGAGGGGAATAGGCAGACAGAGAGAAGGGGGAAAGAGAGAGAGAGAGGGAAAAGGCGCCATACCACCTTGCTCTCAATTTTTGGGAGCCAGGCCGCTTGGTCGTCTTTGGCAACGACCTCGCTCACTTAAAATTGAATCCCGCGCCTCAAAACCATCCTGTCTTTAAACGGCCTCTTACAACTGCCCACCAGGGTTACCAAACAACATACCCTCCCAGGCTACCTTCGCTCATTCCAACTGTTGTCGTCCGTTGGTGTTTTAGGGCCCTTCAACTACAAAGGTCATTAGAGCCCCGTCCACAGTATAGTTCTGATGCAGACACTACGCTAATGCGACGACTTTTGGGTATTAGCAGTACCCAGTTTTCCAAAGCGGCCATCCATGTCAGTACTAGCTGGGGTTGCGTTGCTTAACTTCAGTGATCAGACGAGAACTGGTGTGTCCAACGCAATTCGTCGCTCCCGCTCATTCCAATATACAACTAGTTTACCAACTCGATCCTGATCGAGTTGGACAGTTTCTTTTGGGGACACATAGGAAAGGTCCCAAATGCGACTCTTTGTCCGGTGACATCGTCCAGGCTCCACGCGATAGGACACAGCCTTTGCTTCCGTCTTATCCAAGAGGAGACATAAAAGGCCAACGTGGGGCTCCCTTCTCTCCCTCCTTCTCGGTAAAACAAGCCAACCATCCGCCCCCGACGAAAATCGAACCTGCAACCATGGACTCAAGCAGGATACCAATGAGCCACTATAGCAATACCTAAGAGAACCCTTTAGACGCGGAAAACATGCGCTGAGCAGTAAAATGCTCCTATGTGAGAAGGCACGCTCCCCTGGGATGACCTTCAGGTGTGACCTCTGACCGATTTTGAGCAATCGAGTCAAACTGGTCCAACAGACCAGCTGTCCATCGGGTCAGGGAGTCTTCTGTTCAGAATGCGAATGAAATGGATACCCTTCCCAAATAGTCTGCACAGTGGTGCCCTCCCAAAATGGTCAACCCAGTGGTGCATTCTCAAAATGGTCAACCTAGTCGTGCCCTCTCAAAATGGTCTGCCCCAGTGCTGCCCTTTCTGTCCAGTCTGACTCTGAAAGGGAGAGGGGGTTGGGATTGGATAAATAACGTGGAAAATTCACCTCACTTAAAGGAAACTACCAACTTTAGTCAGGTAGGCTCGACCCTTCACTAGCAAGGACCCTGGGGCTTCCCATGTGACATTCAGGGTCACATCAGCAAGTAGGACAACAACTTTGACGATGCCCCCAACACAGTATAGATGAATTATAGCAGGCATGTCAAAACGGGGGGGGGGTCCCGAAGTTCTCATTGGTAACATACACATTGTCATTAGGGTCATACAGTGCCCATGGCGCCCCTTGCAACTGCGCCCGGGGGCTACTGTCCCTCTCTCGTGACGCCTCTGGGTGGCAGGCCATATACGTATACTACATGGTATCGATTGTGTGGGGGGCGCAAGCGCTGCATGCGGCCCTTTTGACACCCCTGAATTATAGAATATTAACCTCTACCTATGACGCTTCTTTACAGGATTCCGAAAGCTTATCAAAGGATCGCAGGCTTTCACCACATTCAAAAACACGTCCACCAATTCGTCCATTTTTTGCTCCATGGTTCAAAACCAGGTATGGCATCGACGTGGTGGCATTGGTGACAACAGCATCCAGGGGAGGTTTATTTTCCCTAATTCACTCGCGACATCCTAAACATAGTGTACTTCACTCTACACTGCTGCCATCTAGCGCCTAGAAATCTCAGCAAAATAAAAACATCAGCAGGCTCTCATTCCATAGTTTTTTTTTTCCTACATCCAGGAGGATACCTATTAGCTGTAGCCTCATGTAGTGTTTTTGATTCTAGGGTGAGGGGGTTATAAAAGAAAGGGTTTATCGTCATCGAAAACGCTTTAGAGCGTCACCTAGTGCTCATTCGTGAATTAAGTGCGCGTGTGCGTGCGTGTTTTCTGCCCTTGTGAATTTCGCTCCAGGGTGCACTCGCTCGTGCCGCGCCTGTGTGTGTGTGTGTGTGTGTGTGTGTACACGCGACGCAGTGTTTGAATAAATAGGGGAAAAAAAACAACGAAGAAGAGGAAGGAGGTCCACCTACAGAACAACCCATTCTTCAAACCACAGAGGTCATGGCCCTCGAACGGAAGCGGTCTTCCAGGCGGAGTAACTATCGGTACCAACCAAAAAAGAAAACGGTTAGTCTGCGGTGCAAGAGTTGTTGTCGCAAGTTCACTGCTTTCATGTTCTCACACGTGGGCTTGTGTGGCCTGGTGGTCGGATACTCCATCATGGGGGCCTTCGCTTTTCAAGCCCTGGAAGCATCAAACGAAGATAAAATCACTGCCAGCGTGGCCGAAACCAGAAAGAACACCGTTAACAATCTCTGGGATATCACCGTCAGATTGAACGTCCTCTACAGGGATAATTGGACTAATGAAGTCTCGGCGGAAGTCGTCAGATTCCAGACTGAGATCATTAAGTTTGTCAAAGACGGATACGACGGCAAAGACGACAATGCCAAGGTCAAACAATGGACCTTTTCACGAGCATTTCTGTACAGCCTAACGGTCATCACCACTATTGGTAAGTCGTCCCATTTCTAGTCCTTTTTATCCTGTTTTGCCTGTTGTGGGGTTGGGGTGGGGAGTGATGATGCGTGGATGAAGGGAATTTTAAGGGCATGTTGTCTCTTGCAAAGGGCAGTTCAAGTGCAGCCCTCCTTCCCTTCTCCAAGCGCTGAAAATCATCCTGAAATATGTAGGCCTACACGCCTGATGAAGTCGATGAGATCATGCGCAACATAACCACAACAGTAGTACCTGCTTGGTTCATTCCCCACGCAATTTCCCCAACCAGAAATGGATCATAATCTCACTTTTCCACGTCGAGACATTGAAACCGGAAGTTCGCTACAACAGAACCCGTTAATGACAATCTAAGCTCTTGTACTTAACTTCCGTCCCGTCACATACGCTTCTCATTTTTCGGTTGCAATTCGACAACAGCACAACGATAAGATGACAACGAGATCCCATAACACTAGAGTTCTCCTTGCGATAACTAACAGGCTATGAAAAGAGAGAGGGGGGGAAGGGTTAGAGGGTCGACAGAGACGAGGGGGGGGGCAGTTAAATTAGGTGAAATATGGAAGGAGGAAAGATTCAATGAATCAGGACACCAGAGTAAGTGGGTAGGGGAGATAAAGACACAAGGGCGAAGGTGTAAAAGAAAAGAAGAAGAATCTCAAGACATAGAGGAAGTCATCACCACTTCCGATCACGTCTTCAACTTCCAAACTCCATCAACAGACCGGAAAGACTCGAACTTTGACTCTACCATAATAAGAACTACAGGGCAGGAAGGATGGGTAGGGGGGTACAAGGAAGAAGGGAATTTCAAAAGGACTTCATCTCTGGAAGGAATTAACTCTTTAGTTGTACAAAATCCACACATGTTGGTGGTGTCACCTCCATCTTACCCCTAGCGGAGGGTCGATTCCACTTGTTCGCACGCCGGGGAGGGAGCAGGAAGGGGTTGTTGTTGTTTGTTGGTGTTTTAGGGCCCTTCAACTACAAAGGTCGTTAGAGCCCCGTCCACAGCATAGTTCTTATGCAGAGACTGCACAGACACTATGGTGTTAGGGCGAGGTCCTGCACCTGGAAATTTTGCATCATCTACCCATTGCATAGTAGGGAGGGTTCTATGACGTGCAAAGACCATCGTCCACCACACGGGACCTCGGGTTTACTTCTCATCTCTCTCACCCGAAAAAATCCAACCCACCTCGGTCCAGTATCAAACCTAGAAACACCGATGCAGGGCTGCCTACTGGGTCACCGACGCGGGATCCTACTACGAAACGGGTAGGTGAGGCAAAATTCTGAGGTGGATTGCCCCAACCAACAGTAGGGCTACTATAAATAACCATAGAGAGTTGCAGCTTTGGCCTGCAGCCGGCTGCGTCAAAATACCGTCCAACACATCACCCATGTGTCCATCCAGAGGGGAGCGGCTTATTGCGTTGGACACACCAGTTCTCGTCTGATCACTGAATTTAAGCAACGCGACCCCAGTTAGTACTAACATGGGTGGTCGGTTGGGAACACTGGGTACTGCTAATACCACAAAATCGTCGTAACAGACTCTGCATAAGAACTATGCAGTGGACGGGGCTCTAATGACCTTTGTATTATAGTTGAAGGGCCCTAAAACGCCAACAAATCAATCCATCCAGAGGGGGTGAAAGATGGGTACCAGACCCTGCCAGGGGGGGGGGGAAACGAAAAGGGTTAGTAGTTGCTAGCCGCAACGAAAAGGCACATACAGTAAGCACACAATCAGGATAAAAATATTGAAGGAGGCAATTTTCAGATACTAGGTGTGTCTTCCGTGAGACCACTTCAGTTGGTCATCCCCATCCCAGAGGAAGCAGGACAAAGCGGATAAAGGAGGGTTGCGATATTGGTCAGCAGTAGCATCTCATCACTGGATTTCTGGATTAGTATTGTGGGTTGGGGAGTAAGCCAGGCAGCCATAACAGGACGAACCCTTAGGAGGCTGCTCGCGGGAAATGAGGAGGAAGGTGAGAGGACGAAGGAGAAGGTTAATTTGCAACACCCAACGTTCTTTACCAACCACCCAAGTTGGTATTGACGTAGGCTTGCGCTGCTTAACTTCAGTGATCTCACGGGAACTGGTGTGTCCAACACAAATGTCATTCCGGAGTTTTCAGTCTGATACACGTCACTCTTTTTCTCAAACACCATTTTTTTTGGGGCTGTCCAAAGTCCACGTCTGTCGAAGTGTGTCTCATTCACTCTGTCGCGACAACAACAACTAAGACCTTTAAACAAAGGGCCTAAGGGACATTGCGACCCAAAATTCAGGACGTCGACTGTCTTAATTCACTTTTAAATTGAGAAAAGAAACACACAGCATCTTAAATTTTGCAAAAGAAAAAAAAATCTCAATCGATAGATACGGGGTGCGTGCTCGCGTACAAGTGTTGATGTGACAAAGTGTGATATGGGGAATAATATAGAGATGCTTTCATGTACGCATGCGTAATGAGAACCAACGAACACCATGGCGGAAATCTCTCTCTCTCTCTCCCCTCCCACCACGATAAAAAGCATAAAATATATGGCGTCAATTAAACGTCATCATCCCCATCAACGACCTTCCCAATATGGCTCATCAAAAATAAATAACTCCATCGTTGTCTCTTTTTTTTCCTTTCTCACCCTCTCACAGCCTCTGTCGAAAAAAAAAATGTGAGCCACGCCTCCGTCTCTACCCTGACGCACCGCACTTCCTCACCCCTCCCCCCTCTCTCGTGATTTTTTTTTATCATCTTCATCATCTCGAGATACAATCACAGTGTGCCTAGACCCCCTTTCATTCCTCAATATTTGAGCCAAATATTTTAAGAAGGGGGATAGCACTAGAGAAAGAGAGAGAGAGAGGAGAGGGCTATCATGTGCCCCTTAACAGTTACGGGTTCTCTACTCTATGCAGTCATACATATACCGCAAACACCTTAATTATTTATTAATGATTACCCTCACAAGCTCCCTCACCCCCCTCTCTCTCTCTCCCTCATTAAACTTTTCATCATCATTTTGATCTTTTTATTTCTCTCATCCGACACCTTCCCCCTCTCCTTCCTCTTCCCTACCGTCATCGTCGTCTTCGTCATCTTCTTCCCAAATTTTTATACCATCTTAAGTCCCTCTTTCATCTTCTCCTTTCCCTCAACCTCCCTCTCCCCTTTCCCCTTACCCCCATGCCCCTCTCCCCCTTCTTCTTTCTACTCCTCATCCCTCTCCTTACTGCTCTCAAAGTGCAGCATCTTAATCTCGACACACTGCGTCGCTCTTTCATGTGACAGGGTGTCTCATAAACGTAAACGGATTAATAACGCCACTAACGTACCCCGCCAAACGAAAACAGGGGCAACTCCACACAGCACTATCATACCCCCCTCGACACACCACTCTAAGTCTTTTTGTTTCGTTGGTATTTTAGGGCCCTTCAACTACAAGGGTCATTAGAGCCCCGTCCACAGCATAGTTCTTATGCAGAAACTGCACAGACACTACACTAATGCGACGACTTTTGGGTATTAGCAGTACCCAGTTTTCCCACGCGGCCACCCATGTCAGTACTAGCTGGGGTTGCGTTGCTTAACTTCAGTGATCTGACGGGAACTGGTGTGTCCAACCCAATTCGCCGCTCCCCCCCGTTCATTGCGTAGTTCTAATGCAGAGTAGAGTCTGCACAGACGCTACACTATTAGGATTATTTTTTGGGCATTAGCAGTACCCAGTGTTCCCAAGCGGCCACCCATTCTAGTACTGGCTAGTCTTGCTTGTTTGTTGGTGTTTAAGGTCCCGTCAACTACGAGGTCATTAGAGACCCGGCTAGTCTTGCGTTTGCTAACTGCAGTGATAGGACGAGAACTGATGTGGCCAACGCAATTCGTCGCTCCCGCTCATTCCAAATATACAACTAGTTTACCAACTCGATCCTGATCGAGGTGGACAGTTTCTTTTGGGGACACATAGGAAAAGTCCCAAATGGTCCTACTCTTTAAAAAATGGGGCCTGCTAAACTTCAAGACTTGCGTGTAGGTAGGGCCTTATAGTAGGTACCCTCCCATGAGGGTCACTTTCCGACGTCGACGGTCAAAGAGTGCGCGTCCCAACAACCTCCATATTTAGTTTTCATGTAGAGACGTAGCGTGCCCGATTTCTGCGCCAGTGGTAGTTCTGGGCTCGATATTGCATCGAGATGGTTTGGCTTCTTTCGGAGGCAAAAGACAGGGGATTCCCAGTGCGCCTTCCGTCGGGTGGGGGAAGGTCAAATCGTGGCCCCGTTGCCAGTAGCGGTTCTAGCATACGCGAGGCCCTGTGCAAATTGAAAGTGCGAGGCCCTTTCCAAAAATTTGCAACTTGCAAAAGCGAGGCCCCGTGCATTTGCACAGTTTGCACGTGCCTAAAACCGCCACTGCCCGTTGCACTACTGCATGGAATGGCCTCGTCGTTCATCACTCATTAGGAGCCGGAGGGGGAGAGAGTACTCCAACGTCATAAGACACATCCACATGTTAGGGGGGTACACAGCACGGTTTACCAGAGCCGCCCAGAGACTGACCCAAAAAATTAAGACCGTTGAGAAGGGCCCACACTAAATGGTTCGGGAGCGGCGAATTGCGTTGGACACACCAGTTCTCGTCTGAGTACCGAAGTTAAGCAGCGCAACTCCACATAGTACTGACATGCGTGGCCACTTAGGAAAACTGGGTACCGCTAGTATCCAAAAATCGTCTCATTAGCGTAGTGTCTGTGCAGTCCCTGCATCAGAACTACACAGTGGACGGGGCTTTAATGGCCTTGTAGTTGAAGGGCCCTCAAACAACAAACTGAATGGTTCGTGATTTCTATCTCACCCACGGGAACACTAGGACACTCTTGGGAACTCTGGGTACTGCCAAGCGATCACCCATGCTAATACTAGGTGGGGTTTTTTGTTGACGTTTTAGGGCCCTTCAACTACAAGGTCATTAGAGCCCCGTCCACAGAATAGCTCTTATGCAGAGACTTGCACAAACACTGCACTAATGCCACGAATTGTGGATACTAGCGGTACCCAGTTTTCCTAAGTGGCCACCAATGTCAGTGGGGGAACGGCGAATTGCGTTGGACACACCAGTTCTCGTCTGATCACTGAAGTTCAGCAGCGCAACCCCAGCTAGTACTGACATGGGTGGCCGCTTGGGAAAAGTGGGTACTGCTAATACCCAAAAATCGTCGCATTCGTGTAGTGTCTGTGCAGTCTCTGCATAAGAACTATGCTGTGGACGGGGCTCTAATGACCTTTGTAGTTGAAGAGCCCTAAAACAACAACCGATGTCAGTACTAGCTGGGGTTGCGCTGCTTAACTTCAGTGATCAGACGAGTTGTTGTTTGTTGGTGTTTAAGGTCCCGTCAACTACAAGGTCATTAGAGACCCGTCCACTGTATAGTTCTAATGCATATACTGCACAGACACTACACTAATGCGACGATTATTGGGTATTAGCAGTACCCAGCTTTCCCGAGCGACCACCCATGTCAGTACTAACTGGGCTTGCGTTGCTTAACTTCAGTGATTAGACGAGAACTGGTGTGTCCAACGCAATACAGCCGCTCCCAAGAAGGGGGGGGACGGGGTATATATGAAGTAAGAAGAAGAAAAGAAAGCACTCAGGGGAGCCACCAATTTTCATCATCCAGCATCCGGGCACAACAAAAGAAAGATCTGAAACTCCAAGACAAAGATGGCTGGCGTCTTAAGAAAAACGATGTGGAATTTAACCTTGAAAATGCATGAAGATTATGTGCCTTTATTTTATAACTTTCGTAGAAATTTCTAGAAAGACTTGTTGAAATTATATTAAGATCAAATTAAAGATACATCTTGTATTTTCTTTTTCTGAATTAAGAAAAAGAGGGGGGTTAAGAAAGGAGAGCAAGAGGTTAAGAAGGATGAAATAATATTAGGGTAGAGGAGTCATCGTCTGAAATTTGATATCTCGCGGTTCCTTACGAAAAAAAAAAGAGTACTTTATCCTTCTTCAGATCGATTCGAGATACAAATCAGCAATTTTAAAACGCAAAGAAAAGGCGAATTAGGCAAAGAGACCCCCCCCCCTCACCTCGCCCTCCTTACCTCTTTTCCTCCTCCTTAAATTAAGTATTTCTTGAATTGAGAGTAATTTCACTAATAATACGTCTCCCACCATTTTTTTCGGGGTACACCACCCTAGGTCCCTTTTACCGACTCTATTTTAGTAACTCGTACCTTTGTCCTTTTCCTTTTACACCCCTACCCCTCCACACACACACATCTCTTTTCTTTTCTGTCTTAGACGTCATTGTAGATCTTATCTCAGTGCTTAATCTTAAAGGAAACTCAAGAAAGAGAGAGAGAGACAGGAAGTGCACAAAAAAAAACCCCAGTGCTTCAAAGAAATGAGACAGTAGAGGGGAGAAACACACACCCACAAAACAATCCAACAACCCTTCTGTCTCTAAAATTGCGCTCCATCCAGACAGACCAAACGACCCACCTGTTTGGCATATTACCTGGAAATAACACCTGCATACCAACGTTCGCTCAAGTAAAAAAAACCCCAAAAAAATGATATTGGTAATTAATCAGTAACATTTCAGGCACTGGTAGTCCAAGCCAACCACTCTAAAAGCAAAAGCAACTTCCTGCCTATGGCAGGGTCGGATACCCATCTTGTCCCTCTGAATGGACCCAAAGGTGATCTATTGGATTTTTTTGCTTAGTTGGTGTTTTAGGGCCCTTCAACTACAGGGTCATTAGAGCTCCGTCCACTGCGTAGTTCTAATGCAGAGACTGCACAGACACTACACTAATGCGACGATTTTTTTGGGGAATTAGCGGTACCCAGGGTTCCCAAGTTAAGCAGCGCAATCCCAACTAGTACTGACATGGGTGGCCACTTGGGAAAACTGGGTACTGCTAATACCCCAAAATCGTCGCATTAGTGTAGTGTCTGTGCAGTCTCTGCATAAGAACTATGCTGTGGACGGGGCTCTAATGACCTTTGTAGTTGAAGGGCCCTAAAACACCAACAAACAACAACCCAGTGTTCCCAAGCAGCCACCCATGTTTGTACTAGCTGGGGATGCGTTGCTTAACTTCAGTGATCAGACGAGAACTGGTGTGTCCAACGTAATAAGCCGTTCCCGATCTATTGGACATTGTGTTTTCCGCACCCGGTTGGAAGTGCCGGCAAGTCCCCGATGCATTTGAAATTGGCACACTCAAAAACGCGGGACCGGACCATAACAGGCGGAACAGTCCACGTTGTGGAAAAAAAACACCACCGGAAAAAAATTCGACGTCGGGGATTATTCGGGGAAAGGCTAGAAACAAAAAGAAATCTAGAGGGCCGCCTGACATCCACGGAGGCTCTGAAGGCCCCAGTTATACGACGGGGGTTGCGTAGAGCCCATACAAGCTCCAGAAGGTTACAGAATACTAGGAATTGGTTGAACGAAAGAATCCCTGCCCTACGACACGGGGGGGGGGGGGGGGGACAAATATACGCCGAAAGGCATGCAAAAGATTTCGTACAACAAATTATCGTACGCCACCCGAACAGGGGCGAGGCGTACCTCACAGAGGCCCACAAGAAACGGTGAAGAATAAGCTACAAGGGTCTACACCTCGGACCGAAAAATCAGAACCATCTTCTTGCGGGGGGTACTACAGACCTCAGAGATAAGCTAAAATGTTAGGTTTGGCCACCAAGAAATCCCGTTGGGGGATGAACGACAGCCCTGGGTCGAACCAGACTCCAAGAACACGTAATGAGTGACCCAGCCGCCCCTGTCTGGCTTTAGCGTGGGCAGAACATAAGGACACGTGTTTTGTCAGGATGAATCCGCATGCCAAGACCTGAATACCAGGTTGGCAGCTGTAGGAGAAGGGAGGCAACCCAAGAAGGGACCCCCCTCCCAATCCTGACAGGAGCAGATTAACCCAACGTAATTATCGTCCGTGAAAGACCATACTCTCCACCTGACAACAATTGAGAGAAGGGAACAAGTAGCCACATTAAACAGAAGAGGGCCCAGCACCGAGCCCTGAGGAACCCCACGGACCAAGGTTCTGGAATGCGGATTTGTTGTTTGTTGGTATTTTAGGGCCTTTCAACCACAAAGGTCATTAGAGCCCCGTCCACAGCATAGGTCATTAGAGCCCCGTCCACAGCATAGTTCTGATGCAGAGACTGCACAGACACTACACTAATGCGACGATTTTTGGGTATTAGCAGTACCCAGTGTTCCCAAGCTGCCACCAATGTTAGTACTAGCTGGGGTTGCGCTGCTTAACTTCAGTGATCAGACGAGAACTGGTGTGTCCAACGCAATTCGCCGTTCCCTCTGGAATGCGGAGAGTCACGCAACTGAACTGTTCGCCCGCCAAGGTAACAAACGAGGAGGTCAAGTAATGGCAAGTAATGACACAAGGTGACTTATTAATCATCGGTCTACAGGTCGTTGGGCCACTCCACCTCCCCTAGACGCCGGAAGGGAGTGTGGGGCTAGCTCCTACACCTTGAAATTTTGCTACATCTACCCGTCGCATAGTAGAGAGGGTTCTTTGACGTCCAAATGTCATCGTACACCACACGGGACCTGGGTTTTACTTCTCATCCGAAATAAGGCACACACGTGGCATAGTCTCTCTCGGGAGCGGCAAGTTGCGTTGGACACACCAGTTCTCGTCTGATCACTGAAGTTAAGCAACGCAACCCCAGTTAGTACTGACATAGGTGACCGCTTGGGAAAACTGGGTACTGCTAATATCCAAAAATCGTCGCATTAGTGTAGTGTCTGTGCAGTCTCTGCATAAGAACTATGCAGTGGACGGGGCTCTAATGACCTTTTAGTTGAAGGGCCCTAAAACACCAACAAACAAACAAACAATAGTCTCTCTCTCGCCCGAAAGAAAAATTCGGTACCTTTTGTCAGGAGAAGAGGCCCAGGCCATCGCCCGTGCGATGCTTTTCACAGGGAAAAACAGACATGCGCAATTTCAGAGCAAAATTCCGCCAGGTTGGAGTAGCGTCACTATTGAACCAACTTTCTTAGTAGTCGGTTATCTCTCCTCCCCCTCTCTACCTTTCCAACACTTTTCTATGTCCCATTCATATTAACAACCCCGTTACTCCCCCCGTCCGTCTCTCCCTACACATTCCTACTAAAAAAGCAACTCCTAACCCTTTTCCCGCCTATGGCAGGGTCGGGTACCCATTTGTCCCTCTGAATGGACACAGGGTGATATATTGGACATAGTTTCTTCTGCAGCCGGTTGCCGGCCAAAGCTGCACCCCTACGCTTATTTATCGTCGGTCTAGTGTTCGTTGGGGAATGCTACCGACGCCAGGGGGCGAGCTCCTACACCTGGAAATTTTGCCTCATCTACCCGTTGCGTAGTAGAGAGGGGTCTTTAACGTGCAAGCGCCATCGTACACCCACACGGGACCTCGGTTTTACTTCTCATCCGAAAGAAGGCACACTCGCGGCCTCTATCTCTCTCGTCCGAAAGAAGCCGACCCACCACGGTCCAGTATCGAACCTAGAACTACTGGCGTAGTTGCCGAGTGAGCTAACCACTACGCCACCGCGGCGGGTCCCTACACATTCCTACTATTAGAAAAAAAATTTAGGGAGAGTAGTTTCTGTTAGGGGAGAGGGGGGGACATGAGTAACATCGATCGGTTAACGGGAAAGAGAGAGAGACAGAGGAAGAAACAGAGAGAGAGGGAGGTTCACAAATTACAGGAGACAATCCTAAAGATCTACACACTAACCATTGGGACCAATTACAAAGAGAAGCGGAAATGAGAGATGCGAGTCAAGATGTTCAGAGATAGGAGAGAAAGAGAGAGAAGTACACGCATCCTACGGGAGGGGGACGGGGACGATATGAGTAACTGAGTGCTGCAGAGAAAGGAGAGAAGGAGGGGAGGGGGGGGCGCTACGTAGGTGAAAAGAGGAACAAGAGGTTCCAACACAAAGGGGGACAGACAGTAAAATACAGGATGACACAAAATTTGAAGGTAGGGAGAACATGCAGATACTGCATTAGTAAAACCAGCCAAAAAAAAAGAGGGGGGACAGGAGAGAGATTGGGGAGAAAAACGGAGAGATAAATAAAAAAATATATACAGAGTACAAAACGTAAAACGAGAAGCTACGTATATACAGATTGGAGTATGAAGAGAAAAGAGGTAGGGGGATTCGGATCGGGGTATAAAGCAGCTGAAAATGGGGGAGAGGTGGAAAAGGAGGACATTGAAATGTAGGAAAAGGAGGGGGGGGGTGGTAAAGAAAAAGTGAGGATCAGGACAATAACCCCCCACATCGATTATGCAAATAAAGGAAGAAAAATAAGATAATTTAAGATGAGGCAAAATGGAGAGGAAAAAAAAACTACCGCAAGTGTAGAAATGACGAGGGGAGTGAGGAAAATTTAATTCAAATTCAAAACAGACGGAATACCAAGGACAGGGCGGGGATGGGACGAAAAAAAGAGGGGTAGCAGTAGCAAAAGAGGGGGTGGGGATAATGGAGATCTCTGCTGATTCACTAAGCCATTATCGACAGGTCGGTCCATTGTATTCCAACGTCTTTAACCGAAATGTCCATTTCATAGGAATCTCTTGAATTTAAAATGTATATATTCCACAACGACAGAGATAGAGGGGGGCAGGGGATATCCCTGTCGAGGGCGGTGGGGCGAGGGTAGCGAGCGAAAGTGGAGCAAAGCGGAAAGGGGATGGGGGACCGCTCTTGAGACAACCTACCAATTCCTCTTGAGCCGCTTCAAACATTGATGACGACGACCATGACAATAACAACAACTAGTTGCATAGCAAAACAGCAACAATCAAACAACTCAACAACAGCCACGTAAACCTCTCTCGGCATTCGTAGCCCGACCAAATCGTAACACTGGAGAGATTCGGGATACACATCCTGGATACATCCCGGAAAAAATGGCCCTCTAGACACCTATTTGTTTACTTGTTTGTTGGTGTTTTAGGGCCCTTCAACTACAAGGTCATCAGAGCCCCGTCCACAGCATAGTTCTTATGCAGAGACTGCACAGACACTACACTAATGCGACGATTTTTGGGGATTAGCAGTACCCAGTTTTCCCAAGCAGCCACCCATGCCAGTACTAGCTGGGATTGCGCTGCTTAACTTCAGTGATCAGACGAGAACGTGTGTCCAACGCAATTCACCGCTCCCACCCTATTTGTTTACTGCGCTAATTTCAAATCTGCTAACACTAATGTTTACTACCGATAGAAGGGGGGGGGGACGTTTTTTTTAGTGGTCACATTTAACATCCGTCTATCTAATGAGGAGGTGGAGTAAGGGAAAAGGGGGAGAGGGGGAGCTCGTTAGGTCCAGTACAGGAATGCAGGGGGAGACCAAAGCAGACGTGGGAACAAGTTGTCCGTAAGGATCTGGTAGTGTATGGTGTGGAGGGGACCTGGTGGAGGGCTAGAACCTGGGGAAGTGGAGGGCTAGAACCCGCAGACCCGACTTTGCCACAGGCGGGATAAGGGTATGATGATGAAACAAGTGGGGGGTTTTTTAACGCGTAGAAGAGGTATTGTCCACATCCTTGTAGTTTTCTCATCCGGGACGGAAGACACAAATCAAGAGTGGAGGGGTGTAGGTGAGTTGAAGTCTAAACACCTGTGGATTTGTTCGGTTTTATTTTCCGTATAAAGAGAGCACCTTTTGTTTACTTCGTATCCGTAACGATAGAAACCACTTCCTAATCGAAATTACGCCCCAAGACGCCTTAAGGGCTGACTTCCATTCCGCCTTAAAGAACCAAAACGGTTTCGCTCCATAAAAACGGTCCCGCTAATGCAGTAGTTCAGCACGCTACCGTGGCGGGGTTTTGTCCTGTTTCTCTACATTACTACTAACTCTTCTTCCACCTATCATAGAAACCACAGTTTCAGTTGTGAGTGAAAAAGGGGGAGAGGACGAATGAGGTAGAGGAAAGGAGAGGATCCTAAAGAGGACAGGACAATCCAAAAACTTCTTCTTTCAAGTTGAGGAGAGTAAAAGTAATCTATTTAGCTTAATGTTAAAGCCATTCTTATCACAATGCAACTGCCATTACTGCCTTAAGGGTTAAAATCCTAATTTCCAACGCATACACACTGGGGACGACAGACAGAGGGGGGAGGGATGGGGAAGAGACAGAGAAGGGGGAAGCTAGAGAGAGGGGGAAGAGACAGAGAAGGGGGAAGCTAGAGAGAGGAGGAAGAGACAGAGAGATTGTTGTTTGCTGGTGTTTTACGGCCCTTCAACTACAAGGTCATTAGAGCCCCGTCCACTGCATAGTTCTAATGCAGACTGCACAGATACAACACTAATGCGACGATTTTTTGGGTATTAGCAGTACCCAGTTTTCCCAAGCGGCCACTCATGTCAGTACTAGCTGGAGTTGCGCTGCTTAACTTCAGTGATCGGACGAGAACTGGTGTGTCCAACACAATTCGCCGCTCCCGAGACAGCGAGAGAGGGGGGAAAGAGACAGATAGAGGGGGAAACGACAAAGAGAGGGAGAAGAGACAGAGGGAGGGGAGAGACAGAGGGAAGGGAGAGACAGAGGGAAGGGAGAGACAGAGGGAAGGGAGAGACAGAGGGAGGGGAGAGACAGAGGG
>JAAFCE010005724.1:20367384-20382726 GCA_013389805.1 Trigoniulus corallinus | reverse complement strand
GGGAGAGACAGAGAGAGGAAAAGACGGAGAGAAGGGGAGGCAGAGACAGAGAGAGGGGGAGACAGAGAAAGAGGGGGAGATAGAGAGAGGGCCAAGACAGAGAAGGGGAGAGACAGAGAGAGTGGGAGAGACAGAGACGGGGAGACAGAGGATGAAGAGGTAGAGGGAGGGGAGAGACAGAGAGAGGAGGGACACAGAGAAAGAGGGGGGAGAGAGAGAGAGGGTGAAGAGGCAGAGGGAGGGGGAGAGACAGAGTGGATGAAGAGACGTAGGAGGAAGGAATAGAGATGGGGAAGAGACAGAGAGGGGACAATATACAAAGAGAAGAAAATAAAAATGGAAAGAGCGGGGTAAAGCAGAAAGAACCCCTTTCCGTCTGTCGTCACAGTGGCACCCTACAGCGGTATTCACATACCAAGGAGAATAGGAAACGGTGGAAAAAAAATTATATAACGTTAGAAATTTCCACATTTCATTTCGGTATTTTCATTTTCCAAATTCCCCTCTGGCCAACGAATTTCTTATATTTTTTGTATGTGGGCGGGTGACTGAGTGCGTGTGCACTAAATTCATTTCCATAGTATTTCCTCTCCACCATCTTCCTCTTAAGAAATATCCGTGAGGAGCAAAAGTGATGTTGGCACAGTGTAAGAAAGAAGGGGGGGATGGAGGAAGGGAGACCTAGAGATAGAGAGAGGGACGGTAAGTGGACGGGACAGTGAAAACCACGATACCCATCAAGTGATATAAACACTCACTGAAATTGAGTAAGGGTGAACAGGGTGGCAATAGCATCTTTGCCAAGTCCCAAAAGAACAAGGTGTTGTGCGTTGCACTGGGGTAAAGAAGAGGAGGAAGAGAGGGATATCAGAAATAAAGAAGGGTTGTGAGAAAGGAGAGAGAAGGGGGAGGAGGGGGTGTGAACCAGAGGATGTGTCTACGTGAGTGAGAGTAATACAGAGGCAAAGTTAGAGAGGGAGAGCGGAGAGAGGGGTGCAGATAGAGAAAGAAACAAAAAAAAAGGAGAGAAGGAGAGTAAGGATAGGGTGAGTTGAGGGGCGAACCTAAGACGGACATTTTATTTCTCATAAGAACGAACCTGTGCCACCCGCCAATCTAGATCAATAGCGCCATTACAGTACACGCGTCATTAGACGTCTGAATTCAACGTCAGAACCAGTCCTCATCAGGAGTGCCTCTAAACTCATATGAGTGGAAAGGGTCAAGCGCATTCCCCTCCTTTATTCCCCTCAAACAGTCAGGGCAAAATGAGGGGTACAAAAAAAGAAGAAGGAGGGAAGTCCCCAAGTACTTGGATCACTTTCCCTCATAAATAAGGTGAGAACTTACCCACTGTCCATTACACGTTTCCTCTACTAGTTTTTTCATCCTCTTCACCCTTTCTTGAAAGCCATCCAAATAACCCTCCTCCCCTTTCTTTACCCCATCATGCAGTTAATATCCGGGACATGTAAACTCATACCTCCAGGGGCATCACACAGAAATCGAAACCGCCACCTAGTGGTACATAGAAATCTCAAGAGAGATGGTGATATGAAGAGGAGCCCAAAAAAATTTTTTTTGATGTTGAACTCGGGGCTATTGAATTGTAAGTACGTAGGACACAGACGTGTGCAACTGACAGGAAGGTGGAGGGGAACCAGAGAGAGAGAGAGGGTAACAGCAAGGACTTAAAGAGGCGAAATGTTTCTGGAAACAAATTAAGAAACTGCACCCTCTTTCGCCCATCATAACAACATCAAAACACAGGTTTTTATATCAAATTTTCAGCCGCTCCGATGCGCAGTTTTGAAAATTTAATTTTGGGATCCTTTTAACATCCCGCCGTCGCCGCCCCGAGATTCCTATATATAGATCCCTCTGGTATTTGAACAACATAGTGTGAGAGGGGAAAGAGGTTCAGGGGAGAAATAGTAAAAAAAAAAACGGGGAGGGAGAGGGTAGAGTGAGGCAAGAAGAGGAGGTAAACTAACAGAGAAATGAGGGACAAAGTGGGAAAATCAATAGTAATGTATTCTGATTGGTTTCTGGGAGTCATTTTTGAGCAACGATACACCACTGACTTCATCATCATCATCACGTCTCAAACTCAAATATACGGCATAAACCGATTAGGGTCGGTTGAAATTCCAACCTCATAACATATAACCTCGCCGATAGAGGCGCCACTCACAACAACACCGGCATTATTTCCTGTTCCTAATAAATGTCAAACAACTGACAAATTAACACGCACCTTAGAGACTATCCTCGGTCTGCACAGCATCAGGAAAATCATAACCCCGCACACATACATCATCATCATACCCTTATCTCGCCTGTGGCAAGGTCGGGCCTGCGGCTTCTAGCCCTCCACCCCCTATATCCCACCAGGTCCCCGTCCACCCCACACACTACCGTTGGTTTGGTTTGTTGGTGTTTTAGGGCCCTTCAACTACAAAAGTCATTAGAGCCCCGTCCACTGCGTAGTTCTAATGCAGAGACTGCACAGACACTACACCAATTGCGACGATTTTTTTTGGGTATTAGCAGTACCCAGCTTTCCCAAGCAGCCACCCATGTCAGTACTAACTGGGGTTGCGTTGCTTAACTTCAGTGATCAGACGAGAACTGGTGTGTCCAACGCAATAAGCCGCTCACACGTCTGCTTTCGTCTCCCCTTGCTCCGAATGTTTCTAGCCATCTGCATTCCTGAAATGGACCTAACGAGCTCCCCCTTCCCTCTTCTCATTACGTGTCCATACCACCTCAACCTACTCTCCGTCATTTTTTTTCTACGATGTCCCCCTACCCCCAGGCTATCTCTCATATACAGTACTAATTCCTAACTATCAGCTCTCGACACCCTGGTCATATATCGCAGCATTCGCATCTCGGCTACTTGCATTCTGTTGACGTGGCTCTTCCTAACTGCCCCCAACACTCTGATCGATAGGGCATAGCGGACCTAACCACTGCCCTGTAAAACTTCCCTTTCAACTTGATTGGGACCCTCCTATCACACAGGACTCCACTCGTCTATCTCCACTTCAATAATCCCCCGTTGATTCTATGGGTCACATCCGAGTTTATCTCCCCATTGCTATGGAACATTGATCCTAAGTACTTTACCTCTTGCGCCTTCTACACCAGTTCGCCCCTTGATCTAAGAGTAGCCCCTTCTCTAGATGAGATTGCTCTGATTGGGGACACCCCAGCCAGGCGTCTGGAACCAGCAGAAATACTGGCCGGGTTGTCTGTGGAGGGATACCAGTCGGTCCTCCACCCTCCCTCGGCCTCAGTAAATTACTGTCACTAGCAGAGAAGCCAACGTTAAACAAATTGGAAAGAATAACCGTAATACACGAACGACTCCCACTATTTTTCCGGTGGGCACACCAGTTCTCGTCTGATCACTGAAGTTCAGCAACACAACCCCAGCTAGTACTGACATGGGTGGCCGCTTGTGAAAACTGGGTACCGCTAATACCCAAAAATCGAAGCTTTAGTGTAGTGTCGGTGCAATTCCTAGACAGGTAATGAGGTCACATTAGAATAGTGCAGGATATGTACGAGGGCTTTATTGCTAGGGTGAGGACGGCTTGGGGAAACACAAAAAGCTTCAACGTGCAGGTGGGTGTACACCAAGGGTCAGCACTTAGCCCATACTTATTTAATCTAGTCATGGATGAGCTGCTGACGGGAGTGAGGGAATGGGCCCTCCCCAGTGCTTGATATTTGCCGACGATGTGGGAAAGCTTGCAGAGTCCAACGAGGAGGCCCAAAAGGGCCTACAAGACATCCAGGTAGCAATGGGAAAGGGGGGCCTGAAGGTGAATATGAAAAAGACAGAATACCTAGCTTTTAATTGGAGTGGTCAGAGGCCAGAAGGTGAGGTACGCTCAGGAGATGAGGTGATACCAGCAGTGCAGGAGTTTAGATACTTAGGTTCAGTGTTCCAGGGAAATGGGGAAATAAGGCTCGGATGTGTCTAATAGGATTAAGGCAGGTTGGCTGAAGTGAAGACAGGCAAGTGGAGTCCTGGGTGACCGCCGGGTGCCTATAAAGCTAAAAGGCGAAGTCTACAAAACTGTGATTAGGCCAGCTATGCTGTATGGCTCAGAGTGTTGGGCCGTGAGGAAGGACCATGAAAGGAGAATGCAGGTGGCGGAGATGCGAATGCTGCGCTTCATGAGCGGGGTGTCACGAGCTGACAGGATCCGAAACGACCATGTTAAGAGGTAGTCTGGGGGTGGGAGACATCGCGGAGAAGATGAGGGGAAAACAGATTGAGGTGGTATGGGCATGTGATGCGAAGGGGGGAGGAGGAGTTGGTTAGGTCCATCATGGGACTGCAGGTGGTGGTGGTGGGAGGTCGTGCTGGAGAAGGGTATGATGATGATGATGATAGTGTAGTGGTCTGTGCAGTCTGTGCATTAGAACTACACAGTGGGCAGGGCTCAAATGACCGCTGTAGTTGAAGGGCCCGAAAACACCAACCAACGAGAAGGACCCTACCTTTGCTATCCTTCACTGTTATGGCTTGTTGGTTATATCTTTAGCTGCCCTATCTGCAGCCTTGGCCAGTTTAAAAACTTCTCTCTCCCCCTTCCTTGGCCTCTAACTGATCATAGAGGGCCTCCCCCATACTTCTGGTGTTTCTATGAGCAGTGGCGTCGCTAGGGTTGGCGTCCCCCCCTCTCCTGAAAAAGCCACTTCTTCTGCTTTGGTGTCACCCCATTTCTCATGGTGCGAGTGGGGACACCCCGTGCGGCCCGCACCCTCCGCATCCTCCTAGTGACGCCACTGTCTATGAGGCCGGCAACACTCATACTGAAGTATAACAATGGCAACTGCTGACCGCACCTTGATCTAGGAGGTGAACCCAGATGTACCTCATTCCAGTCGTTGCATTAAGGCAATTCAGAGAACATGACTGCAAACACGGGCGCCTCCACGCGGTATCGAATGACATTATAAACCATAAAGAGCGCCGTCAAAGTAACCAGAGACCAAATAATGCGAGATTGAGAAAGAAAGAAGGAGGGGAGTGGAAGAAAGGCTTTCAAAACGTTAATTATCATGTTGACCACAGGCCGCCGCCGTTGCCGCTACGCATGAGCTTAAATTTTTTATTAGTCAAGAAATGACCGCCATTACGGCAGCTCATTTTTCCACAAATCTGTTTTAATCCGCCGAATACGACATGATGATAACGGATTTCGGGTCGGAAATGTTGTAACATGTAGGGCGATTAAATTCATAAACTACATTTCATTCGCTATTCTCTCTCTCTCGCTCTCGTTCTCTCTCTTATGATTCATGTTAGCCCTCCAACATTAGATCCCCTCAACACCCCCTTGTCTTGACCATGACCAGCACCGCCGATTTCAGTTATTCAGGAAATTACTTTTACTCCTAATAACGTCACAAGTTTCAACTTATAAACAACATCATCTCATCACCAACATTCAAAAAAATACACCACTCATGGGGGTGAAAGCGAATGTCGAAGGAAGGAACCTCTATCCCGAATCTCTGCACTGCAGGTTCAAATCTCGTCTCGGTTTCGTTGGTGTTTTAGGACCCGTCAACTTCAAGGTCATTAGAGCCCCGTCCACTGCATAGTTCTAATGCAGAGGCTGCGCAGACAATGCACTAATGCGACGATTTTTGGGTATTAGCAGTACCCAGTTTTCCCAAGCGGCCACCCATGTCAGTACTAGCTGGAGTTGCGTTGCTCAACTTCAGTGATCGGACGAGAACTGGTGTGTCCAACGCAATAAGCCGCCCCTTGGGTTTCTCAGCATGGCGTACAAGACAGGAAGGCCAATTCCTCTTTCACCTTGAGGCAAGTTAAACCTGAAAATGTACTGTACGGTATTATTGTAGGTGATACGGCACCTTTACATTACAGGTCGGTCGGAACTCTGTCCTCGCCCCAGATGTGAGTATTCGCCCCCTCCCTTGAAGAGGGGGGAGGTGTGTGTATGAGAGAGAGGGAGTCTGTGGAATGCCTCAACAAACGTGACATATCACAGTGTTAATTAATTCATCAGTCGTCCATATCATTCAGATGGCAATCGATTCAAGGCATTCGTGGACGGATGCTCAGGTCACTTATCCACAAATGGGACAATAAGCACATGTTTAGGACAATCCTATCCTTCGTCATGAGTCCATCTGGATCTAAGATCGCTGCTGACCTGCGCACTTAAGAGTTCAAGAACTAAACTCGAAGATCTCCAAGATCTAGCTAGCTCACAGGTGTTCCACGAGCACTCTAATGACTTTGGGGATCCTTTCTACGGATGCACCGATATATCGGGTCTCTAATGACCTTGTAGTTGATGGGACCTTAAACACACACAAAAAAACCCGATATATCGGCCTGCTTTTGTGACATCGGTATCGGCCAATTTTTAGCTGATAGCTTTTCTCTTG
This sequence comes from Trigoniulus corallinus, assembly GCA_013389805.1. Taxonomy (NCBI): domain Eukaryota; kingdom Metazoa; phylum Arthropoda; class Diplopoda; order Spirobolida; family Trigoniulidae; genus Trigoniulus; species Trigoniulus corallinus. The sequence continues at coordinate 20,376,282 of JAAFCE010005724.1, read as the reverse complement.
AACAAATTTTATGTTTAGTCACAACCTGTCCCGCACCCTCGAAACGGCCATTCAAGAAAAAACAAAATTGACGACACCTGCCTGGGAATTTTGGTCGCTTTTGGACAAGCGTGAGAACGAGAGAAGCTCCCAGTGCACCTTCCGCCGGTGGTGCTCCGTGGGGGGGGGGGTGTACGACGTCACGCGCAGTCGAACTCTTTCTACATAGACCGAGTAGTTCGGGAACTAAACACCCCAGGTGTTTTGAGTCTGGAGTTTGTGGAGTGGCTCAAAGCAGTAAGGGGTTATTATAGCATTAGGTCAGCTGCGCGAAGATACCGTCCGAAAGATGGTGGGGGAGCGACTTATTGCATCGGACACACCAGTTATCCTCTGATCACTGAAGTTAAGTAACGCACCCCCAGCTAGTACTGACATGGGTGGCCGCTTGGAAAAACTGGGTACTGCTAGTACCCAAAAAATCGTCGCATTAGAGTAGTGTCTGTGCAGTCTCTGCATTAGAACTATGAAGTGGACGTGCTTCTAATGACCTTTGGCCCTAAACCAACAATGAACCGAACGATGGTCGTCCATACATGGGACAAAATGAAATGGATACCCAACCTCAGCCATAGATGCGTGGATTTAACCAGCCAGGGGTGAGCAAAACTGCTAACTTTGAGAGAGTCCAAAGAGACAAAGCTCACTTCTTCCGGGTGCAAAACCTGGCCCTACCCCTCCTTTTACCCCACTTTTAACATCTTAAATGAACTACATAGTCGCAGATAACACCAGCTGTAGTTGATGCGAATCGAATATTGCCATAGATGGCGCTCAATTCGCCCCCCTCCTATCTTTCAATTCCATTAATGCACATTTCATCAATAGCACTTAAAGTATCATAATGCTGTTTTGAGTTTGGCAATCATATACACACACATCCAAAAGAGATATTTCTTTTCACTAAAAATATGAGGAGAGGGGGTAGAGGGGGCTAAGAGAGAGAGAGAGGGGGGGGGGGGCAAACAATTTTATCTTGGTAATAGTAAACCATAAACCTGTCACCAGGGTGAGCGATACAAGCCGAAGACAGATAGGTTCCAGAAAAAGGAGGAAAGAGAGCGAGAGAATCATTAAGTGTCATCTGGTGGCTAATTGCTCAATTACGTCTTGCACTAGTTCCTGCTTTCTTAATGGTCCCCCCTCCTTTCTTAGATCATCAAGATGAAGATAACATCCAGTTTCTTTCTTTCGGTTTCCTTGGAAGCCATTAGAGAAAGAAAAAGTAACTACTAACCTAAAAATCTAGGAGGGAACTCAGAAAAAAAAACCCCAATAGCCTCCGGAAGTCACTTCTCAGAAACTGACCATTGCACTACCTCAAAAATCTAGCCACTTTAATTACCTGGGTATCAACTGGACAACCACGTACAGTCTCGACCACATCATTAAAATATATACTTTAGTCATCACTCACCACTATCAGGTTGCACAAGAGAAGGAAAAAAAAAAAGCTGGACATATCACTACTGGTCAGCAGTCAGCGGTTGTTCACTGCTCTAGACGTCCATCTAACAACAATGACGCCCCAAACGGAAGAAGAAAAAAATCTGACTCGACAATGATTAGCGCCATCTATTGTCACATTTTTTATTTCTGAGGTTGAAACGGGACGGAAGTGGCACTCGGGGTGGAGGAAGCCAGTGGCGGATCCACGGGGGGGGGGGGGGGGGGGGGGGCGCCCCCCCCCCCCCCCCCCCCCCCCGGGGGCTCCGGCCCGAAGACCAAACCCCCCCCCCCCCCCCGACCCAGCCTCTGGATCCGCCCTTGGGGGAAACATCCCTCATCATTCCACGTCTAGGCCAACATCGATTTGATTTGGTTGTTTAGCGCCGGCGTCTCTACCGCTGAAGGTAACTTGCCGGGTTCAGGAGAGGGGGGTAGGGCAAGCTCCTCCTACACCTGTGGCAATCTGCCTCAGGCATACACCCTTAATTTACTGTTTTGAAGAAAAGGTTGGTGCCAGTGGATGACGTGCACACCCTTACACAGCGGGAAACCCCGACCTTACTTTTCACGGGAAGGCTCAGTTTGGATTCCCCGTGTCAGTGTCTCCCTCTATTTCTGTCGTTCAGAAAAGGAATTCATTTATTCGCCTTGACAGAGGATCGAACCTGCAGCCAAGAACTTACGAGTTGAGCACACTGCAACGTGAGCCTGATCGGGATCGAATCTGCGATCATGACTTCAAACAGCAAGACTCATGAACCCGGAGTCTGAACTCGGTCAAGGGAAATCAAAAGCACATCTTTACATCTCTCGATTATCAGGTTTGATAATGTCCTACAGAAGGAAGGGGAGAGAGGACGCCCCAAGTTCCACCTATTCCATTTTCGATAAATAAAAACCGTGTGGCCCCACAATAACCCTTCCTCCCATCAAAAATAAAAAAAAATAGGAGGTAGTAGTACTCAGGTATGAAAAAGTCCCGACCGGCCACTCACGTTCGTTGGAGTTTTAGGGCCCCTTCAACTACAAAGGTCATTAGAGCCCCGTTCACAACATAGTTCATATGCAGAGACTGCACAGACACTGCACTAATGCGACGATTTTTGGGTATTAGCAGTGCCCAGTTTTCCCAAGCGGCCACCCATTTCAGTACTAACTGGGGTTGCGCTGCTTAACTTCAGTGATCAGATGAGAACTAGTGTGTCCAACGCAATTCGCCGCTCGTCCACTCCCACTCCCAGTTCCTCACACCAGTTACTGAAGTTAAGCAACGCAACCCCAGGTAGTACATGGGTGACCGCTTGGGAACATTGGGTACTGCTAATACCCCTCAAAAAATCGTCGTAACAGCGTAGTGTCTGTGCAGACTCTGCATTTGAACTACGCAGTGACGGGACTCTAATGATCACTGTAGTTGAAGGGTCCTAAAACACCAATGAAATGAAAAAGACTTCCCTCCCTCGCCTGGTCATCCGGCAGACTGACCATTCAATAACTAAATCGAACCAACACACCATCCGAAACATAAAAACACGCAGCTGCTAAAAGACGTCAGCATTTCCTTTTGTCATCAAACACAGGCGACGAGAAGTCCCAGTACAGAACCGCATCCCTCCTATCACTCCAGAGAGAGACAGAGAGACACAGAGAGAGAGAGAGAGAGAGGGGGGGGGGGGGGGGCAGAGAGAGAGGGGGGGGGGGGGGGGGGAGGGAGGGAGAGGGGGAGAGGCAGAGAGAGAGAGAGAGGGGGAGAGGCAGCGAGAGAGAAAGAGAGACAGAGGGAGAGTGAGTGAGTGAGTGAAAGGGAGAAGGGAGAGAGAGAGGGAGAGACATCCCACCCTTACCGGGCCACCATTAAATTGACTTAAACTTTCATTTCGACGCCGTCAATGCCATCTCACTACGGATGTGCATGTGAGGGAGGAGTGGAGGGCAGGGTATGACAGAGGACGGGGTGTGTGCGGTGTCGCCTTTATCACATATTTTTAAAAACTCATCCCGATTCTTCAAATCATCTTTTCACGTCAAAACAGGATTTACAAACAAAAGATGCCATTTTTTTTTAAGAAAAAAAAAGCTTAAGAAGAATAGAGGGGAGGGGGGGGGGTAAATAAAAGGCAGTAAGGAGAGGGGAGAGATAAACAGTACTCCTGAAAAAAAAACACACACACACATAACAATACCTGCGGCGGAGGAGGGGTGAATGGGGGGTGGGAAGAAGTGGAATGCTCCTCTTGCGCCGCCACCATAACACCTTCAAGAAATCCAATCATCAACAAAGTTGATAAGAGACCTCTCCTCATCCTACTTCAATTTGATGCCATCGGCACATTGCATTCAGGACAGACTTTACCCCTTTCCCCCCCCCCCCCCCTCCATCATAATCTTCCCAACCCGTCCATTTCCCCCCTCTCTCCCTCTTTTGAACACTTCCACCCTTATCCCCCTTCATCACCTTTTTAAACTCATTTTGGATCCAACAGCAGCAGGTCCTGAACAGCGAAATCTCAAACGGAAGAGGGAGGGGGGGAAGCGAATGGGGTGCTCTTCATCCCCCTGCATGGTACATGGGTAAGAAATTTCCCCCCTTCTCTCTCTCTGTGCATTTCTCAGAGCTCGACTCAACACCACCACCACCACCACCAAAGACGTGACTGGAACCCAGCATTTTTCTATGATAAATGGATCCTCTATCAACGCCGTCATTTGTCATCTCACCTTTTTCCAATTTACTCCGATGCTGAGCTCAGGGGTGGAGCTTGGGAGTGCAAAGGGGTAGGTAGGTAGGTGTGCGTGTGGAGGGGAGAGAGAGGTGGGGGTAGAGTCGGATCTCTTTTTCCCTAGTAAGACGAAGATTAGACCAAGGAAAAAAAAACGAGGATGGAGAGGATGAGTGAGACAAGAGCAATTGTGGGTAGTGGGGAGATGTGGGACGGGACGAAAGAGAGAGAGTAAGAGGGAGGCGACCCCAAAAGAAACGAGACTAAAGGAGTCCATGAACGCGCGATTTATTATTTGGACAAATGCCCAGGCAATTGTACAAATGTCCTTTTGATCAAAAAAAAATTCAGAGACTCGTCCATCGTCGACAACATGAAAAGGAGTGGAAGGAAGAAGAAAGAAAGAAACAAGAAGAAAATACGTCGCAAAAAACGAAGAAAAATAATAGGGGTGAAGCAGAAGCAGTAGTGGACTATTATTTCGCATTTTCGTCACTAGGGTCGTGTTATATCCCGCCTCGGTGGCGCAATGGGTAGCGTGCTCGGTAACTACGTCAGTGGTTCTAGGTTCGATACTGGACCGAGGTGGGTTGGATTCTTGCAGGAGAGGGAGAGAGAGGGAGAGAGAGAGATGCTCCGAGTGCGTATTCCTTTGGATGAGAAGTAAAATCGAGGTCCCGGGTGGTGCACGATTGCATATGGACGTAAACGAACCCTCTCTGCTATGCAGATGAGGCAAAAATTTCCAGGTGTAGGATCTCTTCTCCTGGTGTCGGTGGAATTCCCCAACGGACAGTAGACCGACGATAACTAAGCATAGTGGTTGCAGTTTTGGTCGTCACCCGGCTGCGGAAAAACACTGCCCAATAGATCACCGTAGTGTTCATTCAGAGGGACAAGCTGAGTACCCGACCCCGCCATAGACGGGAAAAGGGTTTGGAGTTGTTTTTATAACTAGGATCGTGTTATATTTCGTTTCGTCAATCCTTTGTACCTATAGGGTTCCAACTACTACTAACCCTTTTCCCGCCCATGGCAGGGTCAGGTACCCATCTCTGTCTCTCTGGATGGACATTGGGCGATCTGTTGGACGGTATTTTTGCGCAACCGGCTATCAACCAAAACTGCAACCCCTCTGTTTCTTTTTCGTCGGCCTACTGTTCGTTGAAGCACTCCACTTTCACCAGAGGCCAGGGGTTGGTTGTGGGGGCAAGCTCCTACACTAGGATATTTTGCCTCGTCTACTCGTTGTGTAGTAGAGAGGGTTCTTTCAGGTGCAAATGACGTCGTACACACCACACAGTAGGATACCGGTTTTACTTCCCATCCGACGGAAGGCGCACTCGGGACCGCTCTTTCGCCCGAAAGAAGCCAACCCACCTATATCCAGTATCGAACCTGGAATTACTGACGCAGTAGACGAGCACGCTACTTTCTGCGCCCGCGGCTGGTATGTGTACAGCTACTACAGTAGGTATGCTACCTACAGGGTTGAGCTACTGCTCTGACTGCATTATGCAGCGTCGTAACCCTTTGCTCACTCACCCCCTCCATTACCTACTTTCACAGCCTACCTTAGTTGGGCTTGACACGTGAGTCCTGGTTTAATCCCAGCCCACGTGAGTGGCTTCTGTCGGACATCCAGCTAGAGAATGTGTACGATGTGTTCTACATCAAGAAAAAAAAAATACTCGTAAATTGACTCAAAAATTTCCTTGTTTAGCACCTCGAACCCTTGACCTTCGTAGCAGAGTTCACGTCTGAATCAACAGTGCAGTGCGTAGGTACAACCCTGGACGAAACGGACAGCTTTCGGTTCTATCCAAGATTTTCAGAACTAAGGAAACCTCACAATGTTCCTAGCTATCGTCCCAAATGGGAGGGAGCGGCGAGTTGCATTGGACACACCAGTTCTCGCCTGATCACTGAAGTTAAGCAATGCAAGCCCAGTTAGTACTGACATGGGTGGTCGCTTGGGAAAGCTGGGTGCTGCTAATACCCAATAATCGTCGCATTAGTGTAGTGTCTGTGCAGTCAATGCATTAGAACTATGCAATGGACGGGTCTCTAATGACCTTGTAGTTAACGGGACCTTAAACACCAACCAACAAACAAACCCAAATGGGAAAGAAATGTTCCCGTGTCACCACTTCAAATAACACTGAAAATAATGCGCAGATGAAGGTCAATGTCTCACGTAGGTCTCTGGCGCCAGTAATGATCCTCACAGCCGACAATCCAGCTTTAAATAGCCAAAATCGGCCCCCACAAATTCTCTGCTGGAGAGGAGATAACCAGGGGTCGATAGAGGTTAACAAATATGAAAGAAAAATGACCTCAGTACACTCCTCTTAAATGTAAAAGAAATTAAAGGTTCATACCCACTCTGAGTAGTGGCAGAACTTGACTGCACTGGTACTGAGAGTTCAGGTTCGCATCCGGGTCACTACAGCCGATAGAGAGACAGGATTCTATTTAGTGGTCAGTTCCGTTTTTTTGTTGTTTGTTAGTGTTTTAGGGCCCTTCAACTACAAAGGTCATTAGAGCCCCATCCACAGCATAGTTCTTATGCAGAGACTGCGCAGACACTACACTACTTCCCAAGCGGCCACCCATGTTAGTACTAACTAGGGTTGCGCTGCTTAACTTCAGTGATCAGACGAGAACTAGTGTGTCCAACGCAATTCACCGCTCCCTGGTCAGTTCCAAATTGAAGTCTAATAAACCTCACTTCACAAAAGACCAACAAGGAGATGTTCTAGCATTCAGGAAGATCATTCACCCGAAAACGACACCCTGTCACACCATCAATCTACTGCCAAGATACGACGCTCCACCTAGTGACCAGAACATGCAATAACGAACCTCTTGCGCCCCCCCCCTCATATTTTAATATGGCTCCCCCCTTTCTCTTCATCAGTGACAAAAAATATACCCCTCCAGATGTAAATGCTTTTCTAAAATTAAACAGATGTCTGCAATTGCAGGAAAGGGAGGGGGTTAAGAGAAAAAGAAAGGGTGAGGGGAGAGTTTATGGATCGAGCAGCGCCCTCTAACACCATTTGTTGCTCCATTACACGGCGCAGACCCTCAATTGCACCCTCAGAATTTCTCTTTCTCCCTCCTCTCCTTACCCTGAGCCAAATTTATTTTAATGGAGTTATATGAGGAGTACAGTTGAATTTCACTTATTTAAAACATGATAGTAACGAGAAAAAAAATACGTAAAATTCAGGGCGGTACCGATCCCTCATTTTTGGGGAGAGGGAGGGGGTATCCGGGTCTTTGACAATTCTCAGAAAGATGGCGGCTGCGGGCTGGAATTTAATCTTATAATTGAACATTAATGGATTTGGTTGGACGATGGAATTTGAGACGACATGTATTACTACTACACAGAGACTTAAAGGCTAGGAAATGGAGGACAAGAAGGAGGAGGAGGATGAGGACGCGAACCACTGACTATTAGTCTTTCTGTCACTGTTTCTGTCTCAACGACTGTCCATCATCCATTTCCGAAAAAAAAAATCCATGGGCCATGAATTAAGTGGATTTTCATGGAATTAAGATAGGCGGAGAGTTGAGAGAGAGAGAGAGCGAGAAAGGGGGGCGTTGGACGACGACAGGACTTCGCCACTTACACGACAAGGACGCAACCCACACAATTGGCCTTGTCCCAGATGTGTCGGGTGCGGGCAAGGCTCCAGAACGACACCTAAGACGTGTGCCAAATGGAGCGGAATCGAGGTGACGCCAAGTGAATTTGTGACGTCAGAACCCTTTTGTAACTTTCTTACTGACGCTTAAGTCGTCTCCTGTTGCAGAGCCTTGCTTGCTCTAGCGGTAAAGGACACATGCACCGCAGAGGAGCAGCGAGGGGTGAATGAATAAAGAAACAAATGACAGGGGGCGAACAACAGAGATACACTTTTAGTGTGAAACTGGGACAGGCAGACATTTCTATTTTGTTTGTTTCGTTGGTGATTTAGGGCCCTTCAACTACAACGGTCATTAGAGCCCCGTCCACTGCATAGTTCTAATGCACAGACACTACACTAATGCGACGATTTTTGGGTATTAGCAGTACCCAGTTTTCCCAAGCGGCCACCCATGTCAGTACTAGCTGGGGTTGCGTTGCTGAACTTCAGTGATCAGGCGAGAACTGGTGTGTCCAACGCAATTCGCCGCTCCCCCTCGGTGGCGCGGAGGCAGCTTGCTGGACTACTGCGACAGTGGTTCCAGGTTGGATGCTAGATCAAGATGACTTGGAATCCTCTGTCATTCGAAAAAAAGAGAGAGGCCCCCAGTGCGCCTTCTGACCTGGATGGGAAGCAAAGCCATGGGCCCGTTTGAAAGTGCATATTGTCACTTGCAGAGTGCACAGACACTATGCAGGTGCGACGATTTTTGGGTATTAGTGGAACCCATTTTTCCCAAGCGGCCACACATTTTTGTACTAGCTGAGGTTGTACTGCTTAAGTTCAGTGATCAGACCAGGACTGGTGCGTCCATGTTGTTGTTTGTTGGTGTTTTAGAGCCCTTCAAGTACAAAGGTCATTAGAGCCCCGTCCACAGCATAGTTCGTATGCAGAGACTCCACAGACACTACATTAATGCGATTTTTGGGTATTAGTAGTACCCAGTTTTCCCAAGCGGCCACCCATGTCAGTACTAGCTGGGATTGCGCTGC
>JAAFCE010005724.1:20343426-20359604 GCA_013389805.1 Trigoniulus corallinus | reverse complement strand
TGAAGGATGACCAAGAAGGGAGGAGAGACCAGGAGGGAAAGGGGGTGGGGGGCAAACAATGAATTCCTGATCACTCCTCGGTAAACTCCCCTCAATCGGTGGCCTCCTTTCCTTCATCTCACCATCCACCCACGCACACACACACACACACATTGGACCAATCCCGAGGAGGGAAACGACGAATAAGCGAAAGATGAACCTGGGATCCACTTACTCCATCTTCCAAAAAAATCTCTTGGGGATCCCGTAGAGGAATTCAGGAACTGCTTAACACTCTCGTCTGATAAGGTTTGATGGGAGAGAGAGAGACACTAAACAAGATTCATGGAGAGAGAGAGAGAGGGGGAAGAGGGCCGGGGTATACACGAAAGGGAAGGGGTAGGGGTAGGGGTGAGAGGAAGAAGGCGATAATGATCATGATGCTGATGTGGTGTGGTGGTGGCGCAACATCTAAGACGTTCCACTTCGCATCTCAAGGGAACCCTCGTCAAGAAATGACGAAGAGATATTTGTAAAACTGAAATAGCGGAAGGAAGGAGGGAGAACAGGGAATGGTGGGCTATCCAACCCCACCCTCTCCCAGGTGCAGTTAGTGGAAATGCCTCTCTAAACCAGACCCAGGACCTTTCTGGTATGTAAACATTTTCGTTTCGGTGACAGTTATTAACGATCCGTAAGGATATGGTAGCGTGTGGGGACCTGGTAGCGTGACGGGGACCTGGTGGGAGATAGGCTGTAGTGGAGGACTAGAACACGCAGGTCCGACCCTGCCATAGGCGGGATAAATGTATGTGCACTAGTGTCCTGAGTTTACAGTTCACAGGTTCGGTCCTGGCCGACTTCGTTGTTGTTGTTTGTTGGAGTTTAAGGTCCCGTCAACTACGAGGTCAGTAGAGACCCGTCCACTGTATAGTTCTAATGCGTATACTGCACAGACACTACACTAATGCGACGATTATTGGGTATTAGCAGTACCCAGCTTTCCCGAGCGACCACCCATGTCAGTACTAACTGGGCTTGCGTTGCTTCACTTCAGTGACCAGACGAGAACTGGTGTGTCCAACGCAACTCGCCGCTCCCTCCTGGCCGACGGGGACCTGGTGGGAGATAGGCTGAATTGGAGAGCTAGAACCCCCAGATCCGACCTTGCCATAGGCGGGATAAAGGTGTGATGATGATGAGAGTAGTTAATGACTCCAATGCCAAGAAATTTGATATCCGTCTCGCAGTTGCCCAATTAGCACAGTGCTCTAGTCTCCTGAGTTTACAGTTCACAGGTTCGATCCTGGCCGATGCAATTGGCTTTTTTAATAAACGATAACGATTTATAGGCCCTAGGCCCGAACCGAGATAGGTAGCTGTTTTCGGATCAGAAAGACAGGCCCCCAGGGTGCCTTCCGGCGGATGTGAAGTAAAGCGGTGAACCTTGTTTGGGCTGCACGAAGTCACAGCTACACAGAAAAGGACCCTTACTAAATGGAAAGTACGTATAGTTCGTCGACTTTTCCAGGTGTCGTACCTCGCCCTCCTTTTTGGCGTCGGTGGCGGAAAAGTAGGCCGAGGACAGATAAGCAATGTGGTTCCTACTGCGTCGAAAGTGAGCCATCCAACCCTGCCATGGGGGAGAAAAGGGGGGGGGGTCAGGGATTATCGTGATGATGTAAATGGTCGGGCTATGCACCTTGGTAGTAGCAACAAGAAGACAAAGACATGTCACGTGACTACCAGATTACCCCAGCAACCACTACAGAGAGATCTCTTTTGAATGTACCCAATGTGTACATGTGGACCCACCACCACTACCGTCCCGACATCATAGAACATAGGGAAAGAGCGAGACAGAGGGGGAAAGAGTGTGTCCACCCCATTGAGTAACTACAACAGACAGTGAGTGAACTTGAAGCTGTTATGTTTAACCCCGCCCCATTCCAAAGTCTTTTTTTTTTGGAAATGTGCCTACAAGAATGGGGGGTAGGGGTGGTTATGACACCCTGTCAGTTAAGATAATGTTAAAAGGCAAGTAATAACGCCCTCACCCATTTTCGCTCGCAGTGACCAAATTTACTCCTCAACATCTTCATCGTCACTTCCCGCTACTTAAAAATAAGCTGCTCTACTGACTCTAATCCCTGCAGACCCTGCCACTAACAATATTTACCAGGAACACCATCCTGCCAAAGGCAGGTGCAACACCATCAGCAGTGAATGGAAGCAGGAAACTATGTAAACACCGTTAAAATGTTGGCATGTGAATGACGTCAATTCGGTACACATTCTGTGGTATCCGTTTCGATAAAAGTACTCCAGGAATAGGGGCAGGGAAATTCCCACAGGTTCCATCCTGCCAAAAATATTTTTGAGTCAAGGAGACAAACAGGAGGCTCAAATAACGCACCTTCCGTCAGAAGAAAAAAAAAACGAAACACCTGAAGGAAGACATTTGGCAGTTCTTATTGCCACCTGAGCTGAAGGTGCGCCGGTTCCAGTCTGAGAGTCCGACATCAGGGATTTTTTAAAACTTCGGACGACAGAGAGGAAGGTGGAACCTCTTCAAGCATACCGTGCCCTACCGTGTTCACGGAAAACAATCCTCCCTTTTTTTAACGTCCACAAAATTCTCAGGTATAGGACGTCGGGCCCCTCTCCCAGATTGGGAACGATCGCTTTTCTGCACTGCCCAAAATATAGCCGGCCTAACCATTATCCTATAAAACGTCCCATCCCTCTACCTCTCCATTTCATCCTTCTTACACCCAACAGGTACGGGAGGGAAAGGGTTAGCAGGGTGATAGATGATGATTTAGATAGAGGCGGAGTTGAGGCATACACCAGTCAGGCCCTGGGGGCATCGACTGTTGTGTCGCCCGTTCCGGAAGAAGAAAACATTTACATACCTCCCCCAAAAAATTAATTATTTAAAAATTACTTTTAACTTTTTCATGAATATATTTTTTGACAATAGTTTTTTGCTGAGGGGATATTGTCTGGGCCGGTATGAATTCTGGGGCCTTGTATCCCACATTACTCCCCTCAGCCCAGCCCTTTGAATCGCATCAAACATTCACTTTATTCCCCATCCGGGACGATAGAGTTCCCTTCCTCTCTCTGTCTCTCTATCTACCGGAAATAGAAATATCCAGAATCGAACCGGTAAACTAGCGAATTTAAGATGAGATGTTGTCCGGGCCCTACAAATCTCGGACCCGGAGAAGAATTGCACCCCAAATTAACCCCCCTCCCCTCTCTTTCGTCAGCCCAGCCCTTTGAATCGCATCAAACATTCACTTTATTCCTCATCCGGGACGATAGAGTTCCCTTCCTCTCTCTCTCTCTCTCGATCTCTCTACCGGAAATAGAAATATCCAGAATCGAACCGGTAAACTAGTGAGTTTAAGAGGAGATGTTGTCCGGGCCCTACGAGTCTCGGAGCCGGAGAAGAATTGACCCCATATTACCCCCCCCCTTTTCTCTTTCGTCAGCCCAGCTCTTTGAATCACATCGAACATCCGCTTTATTCCCCATCCGGGACGGAAGATTTTCCTTTCTTTTCTACCTCTCTCGACCGGAAATAGAAATATGAAGTATCGAACCGGTAAATTGGTGAGTTCAAGAGTCAAAACCGCTACCGTCGAGAATAAAAGGGGCAAAAGAAAAGGAAATGCTTCAGAAATGTACTTCCGAAATTATGAGATGAGCTCTAGTGGTTTTGTTAGTCAATGACGACGTTGATCCACTAATAACATTTGATAACGGATACAAAAATCAATGGAATATGGATACTATATATACATATGCACGTAGACACACACACACAGAGATGACAATGGATCACTGAGGGGGATGGGGAATTTACCCCTTTAGCCTTCCCCCCTTTCAAATTAGTAATTTAAATTGTCGTTCTGCACCTGCAGTTACATATTATTATTATTATAATAATAATAAAAATGATAATAACAATATTAATAGTATTTTCAAAAAGTAATAATGAAATAATATTAAATATGTCTAGGAAACAGGTTGTTCCATTTCCGCTACTGGTATTCCAAACCTACGGCAGCCCCCCCCCCCCCCTCAATCAGGTACTGTAATCAGAGCCGTAACGGGAGTATGAAGCGCCTGTAGCAAGTGTCTAACTTGCGCGTCCCCATAACCCAATAATGACAAAAACTTAAAAATTTTGCGCCCCAAACCGAGTTGCGCCTGTGGCGGGCGCCTTCTTCGCCACGCTCTCGTTACGGCACTGACTGTTGTTTGTTGGTTTTTTAGGGCCCTTTAACTACAAGGTCATTAGATTTGTTGTTGTTTGTTGGTGTTTAAGGTCCCGTCAACTACAAGGTCATTAGAGACCCGTCCACTGCATAGTTCTAATGCATACACTGCACAGACACTACACTAATGCGACGATTATAGGGTATTAGCAGTACCCAGCTTTCCTGAGCGACCACCCATGTCAGTACTAACTGGGCTTGCGTTGCTTAACTTCAGTGATCAGACGAGAACTGGTGTGTCCAACGCAACTCGCCGCTCCCAGGTCATTAGAGCCCCGTCCCCTGTGTAGTTCTGATGCAGAGACTGCACAGACACTACACTAATGCGACGATTTTTGGATACTAGCGGAACCCAGTTTTCCCAAGCGGCCACCCATGTCAGTACTTACTGGGGTTGCTTTGCTTAACTTCAGGGATCAGACGAGAACTGGTGTGTCCAACGCAATTTGCCGCTCCCTCGGCACTAACTGTAATCCTAACACTTTTCTTGCCTTTGGCACCGTTGGTACCAGGAAGACACGGGCCGGAGGGTAGTTTTCCGCAGCCACGCTCGCCTCTGTGGTGCTGTAGGTAGAGTGCTCGGTAACTACGTCAGTGGTTCTAGGTTCCATACTGGACCAAGGTGGGTTGGCTTCTTTCGGGCGATAGAGAGAGGCTCCGCGTGCACCTTCCTGCGGATGAGAAGTTAAATCCGACGTCCCGTGTGATGTACAACCCTCTCTGCTATGCAACGGGTAGATGAGGCAAAATTACCCAAGTGCAGGAGCTCGGTGGAGTGACCCAACCAACAATAGGTCGACAATAAATAAGCATAAGGGGTTGAGTGCTTAGGTTGGCAGCCGGCGGTAGAAAAACACCGTCCAATATAGCACCCAAGTGCGGCCAAGTTGCGTTGGACACACCAGTTCTCGTGAGATCCCTGAAGTGAAGCAGCGCAAGCCCACGTTAGTACCAACATGGGTGGTTGGTAAAGAACGTTTGGGTGCTGCAAATTTCCCCTTTCCTCCGTCCTCTACACCTACCTCCTCATCTCCCGCCAGCAGCCTCCTCAGGGTTCGTCCTGTTATGGCTGCTTGGCTTACTCCCCAACCCATGACATTAATTCAGCAATCACCCGTGTGTTCATTCAGAGGTACAAGATGGGTACCCGATCCTGTCACAGGCGGAGAAAGGGGTTAGAGACAAATGGAGCTTATTTATCGTCGTCTGTGGGGAGGAGGAGAGGACAACTTTTACTGACTCCAAGGGAGGGGGGTGACAATGCACACACTGTAGCCTACCCGTTTTTACTTCAGTCTCATCCGGAAGACGGCGCATTTTGGGTTTACCTCCCTTTCTCAATGTCCATCTGTGTTTCTCACTCTCGTCTCGTCCGAAAAGAAACCAATTCACCTCGGCTACGAATTGAACCTGCAATCACTGACTTACACGTTCAGTACCGCATCCCACGGCCTACCAAGGGTGATATATTGGACGGTATTTTTCCGCAGCCGGCTGCCGATCAAAGCCACAACTCCTATGCTTATTTATAGTCGGTCTAATGTCGGTTGGGGCACTCCACCGAGCTCTCCAGAGAGGGTTCTTTTACGTGAAAATGCCATCGCACACAACACGAGACCTGGGTTTCGACCCGAAAGAAGCCAACTCATCTTGATCCAGTATCGACCCTACAACCACTGACGCAGTAACCGAGCATGCTACCTCTAGCGCCATCGAAGCGGGGTAAAACTCTGTATGCAAAATGAAATTAGCCTTGAGCTTCAGTGGTCGAAGAGAATTACCTGAGAATCTACCAATGGAAATGGGGCGGCCATGGGGAGGAAGGGGTGCTGCTACTCCAGAAAGGATCATTATTTCCCATCAAATGGTCACTTTAAGAATGCCGTTGCTATGCGAAATGCACATCAGTAGCCAATTAAACATGTCATTTGCTAGTCCGAAAGTGTAGCCAATCGAGCGTCCAAGCATCAAAACAGTTACACCATAGATTCTTGCATGGCAAATCCATGTAAACAACAGGCTCCTCAGTGTTTGGTGCGGGGGCAAGGGGGCAGGGGTAGACTCGTCTATGCGGTCCATTTCTTCTGCGCCACCTACCGAGGGATCCTTGCCCCATTTCTTCTTAAATGGTCCTCTTTAATGACTCTTTTTAACATCGACGTCAAAGACCACTCTTGTCGGACGCAGCACATTTCAGACTGCCACAACAAGGGCCAAGGACAGGCCGACATACTGCAAATTTCTCCATTGCATGGAACTGGACCCAGCACTGCATTAAAAGGATATCCACCAATCCCATGGAAAAGAGGTGCGAGGGATAAAGGTGTCACGCTTCAGGTCCGTCGGTTACGACTACGATAGCTCCTCCCTCCCTTTTCTTTCGCAGACAAAATGGCCACCGACCCTCACCAGGAACGAACCTGCGTACGTCGATCTTTGTTCCTTTATTTTGCGATTTAATTTCGGCTTTTCTACCGCTGAAGATAATTAACCGATACTAGGGGAAAGGGCAACTGTAACCGCAAGACACAGACCTTTTTTTTCTATCATCCAGAAGAGGAAAGGCACACTTTAGGGCGTGAGACGTCCCATGACGGCTAGAATCGAACCAGCATCCATGGACTATGAGTCAACCACGCTATGAGATCCCTGTTTTAACAACACTGGGTGAATTACTACTGTCTCTTGGCTTCTAGGGGCAGAAGTTCGATGCTGACCAAAGTGAGGAAGAGGACGGGCCCCGTTCTCATGATGCCACCTGCAAGCACATACTCACAGAAGAAAGGGTTTTAGTTCCTTTCAGGAAATAAATCCCTAATCGTATTCAGAGTTCGAACCGACCTGTCTCGGGATAGCACAGAGGTTGCTGGACTACTGCGTCAGTGGTTCCATGTTCGATCCTCGACCGACGATGTCTGGCTTCTTTGGAGCGAGAGAAGAGGGCCCCCAGTGCGCCTTCCGTCGGATAAAATTAAAATATGCGTTAGTTCTGCAAAAAATTCGCAGGTGTAAGAGCTCGCCTCCTGATGTCGGGTGGAGGAAATGTGCCCCAAGCAATCAATTTGGACCAATAAGTAAAGAGGTGAAGCATTAGGTTAGCAGCCGGCTGCGTATTAAATACCGTTCAACAGATCGCTCATGTGTTTCAATGAGACAAAAATCGGCACCCGATCCTGCCACAGGCAGGAAAAGGTTTAACGATGATGATTCAGGACTCGCGAACCATCTCTCCCTGCCAATGACCTGTCTCTTAAAAGCTAGGGAGAGGAAGGGAGGACACCAAATTGGTCAAGCAAAGGAAAGAGAGAGGGTAGGGGAGAGGAAGTGGTCAAGACAACGAATGCGAAACTCCATGGACCACTAGCATTCGTGGGAGGAAAAATGAATCAACCAGATCAATAGCACCATTATGATATACGGGTCATTAGGCGCTTCAATTGGACATTAGAGGTAGGCTCTCATCAAAAGGCCCTTTCCTGCCCTCCCCCTGCCAATCTCATTACAGCAGAAAAGGGCCAAATGATTTCCTGCCTAGAAAAACGAATGAGGGGGCCATGTAGAACAAGAAATTCACAAATGAAATATTACTAAGAGAAATCATATTCCTCTGCATGATAGGACATTGTCTTCTCAGTGGTCATCCACGGTCGCCATGACGGCGACCACGTCAACCAGAATTATACAACCCAGACTGACCATTTGCACTTCTGAAATAGCCACCAGATCAAAGATTCAAGGGGGGGGAATAGGGGCGAGGAAGAGAGAGAGACATTGGCAGTTTTGATGTCACCTCCTGTGTGGACCATGTACACAATCAGTTGGACATAATGCCAAGATGTGAGGTAATGAAAAGGAGAGGGAGGAGAAGGAGCAGGAGGAGGAAGAAGGACGGATGACTTTCATTCTGCGGCCAATGATGGACATCGGTCAGTGAGACAGGCCAAGTAATCGCGACCGTCGCAAATGGAATTCCTGGCATTTGCGACAAAGAAACAGAAATGAAGAAAGTATTAAATTCTTAAGGAAACCTATGGTCATCCAGGAACAGATGAAAAGGGAGGAGACCAGCGGGGGAGGAGGAGGAGGGAGTGAGTGAAGGGAACTTGGACAAAGGGTGGGAGAAGGAGAAGGAGGAGCGGGGGTAATAGGACAGCTAAATCACGTAAAAAAAAAGGATGACGACAAAATGGGCATGTGGTTAGTGAGTAATGATAAACACCATCACCACTACCACCAAATTCAGAAAGTTATGGTGCATAAGACTCCCCTCTACGCCTGTCCCCCTCAAAAAAAAAAAGAGGGCCAAAATACGATATCACAAAAGTTGGAGTCCAAAGGTCCAAGATAAAGGGGATATAATTCTACAGTCATCAGTTGACGTAATTGAATTCTGAGAAAGAGAAAATCAAAAGCAGTGGTGGGTGGAAAGAGGAGAGAGACATGAATGGACATCACAAGACCAAGAGACCCAATGGTCACTTTCTAGCTATACGTGTAATTACTGCCAACTGTCCACTCGGGTAAAATGTTACTACACATCATCGACCATGTCCAAGGCACATTATTCCTATAACCATTTCCTGAGACTCTACCAAAGAATGACAGGTTTACACCAAATCTTAGCCAGAAGATGAAGAAAAAGAAAAGGGATGCTATGAATCCTTCTTGCATTTCATCAAAAAAAAAAACCTTTAAACCCCAATCTTACATCAGTAAAAAAAAACGTAGGGAGAGAGAAGGAGGTGAAGACGACAGCAAGAGTGGACAGTAAGAAGAAAGTCACAAGAAGAGAGGGAGGGAAAAAGAGGGACTGAGGAGGAGGGCGATGGAATGACGGGGTTAAAACAATTGTCATCTTGTCAGAACAAATAAGCACATACACAAGGAAAAGGAGATTGTACATGCCCGGAGCATTTCTTTTTGATTTCATTTTTTTTTCTTTGGCATTTCAGGAAAAGGGGGGAAAGAGGGTGTTGGGATGAAAATAAGAAACAAGTGTAAAGATTTGATACGAATTATAGGAGAGCAAGAAAGGGGTAAAAGGAAAGGGTGGCTAAAAGACGACAGAAAAAAAAAGAGGGGTAAAGAGAAAAACAGGACATCCAAAGACAGAATTTTAACATTTACTGGGCAACTAGAAAAAAAAAGCAGGAGGGAGGGGTCAAGAAAAAAATTCTTTGATCAACCATTTTACAAATATATATATATACCCCCCATCTATATATATATATACATCTTCTCGCGTAAGGATCTCAGTGTTTCGAGAAAGGATTAATTTAATCCTCTTTCATTGATGCGAGATCAAAAGGTAGAGTGAGACCTCTGGGAGAGCAATAAGGAACATCATTTCATTTGTCAACCTCCGTCAGCCCTTTTAGCACAACCCAGAAGAACAAGAGTGGGGGGAGAGAGAGAGAGAGGAGGTCCTATATATATATATATTTTCATATATCCCAAATAACCCTCCTACGACTCTCTCTCTCTCCCCCCTCAACACGCACATACACACACCAGTATACAATTCGTCTTTCGTGTCAAGTATTTTCGATATTTATTTCCTACCCGTCAAGAAGATTAAGTGCCAATATCAGCCTAAACCGAGATTTTTTCCAATTCCGCGTCTTCTTCCACCCCGTGCCAATCCTATGCGATTGCAGCGCCATCTAACAACCCCCCTTTCCTTCGCTTCACTAACCAGAGTTAAGTGAAGATGGGGTAGGGTAGGTTTAGGAGGTTAAGGATAGGGAGGGAAGAGATGAAATAAGAAATATGCAATCTTGTCAACGCCATTGAGGAGGAGGAGAGGAGGGGGCAAAAAGAGCCCCTCTGAAGCGGAGGTGGCGAGATAGGGGAGGAGAGAAAACGTGGAGGGGTGGGGGAAGGGGTAAATAAAGTATTTCAACATTCAATAGTAAAGTAGTACAGTAGTAGTAGTCGCCGCCACAGAAATTCAAACAATGTACTCTAGTAGTAGTACTACTAATTCAAGGAATAAATGGTGCAGGGGGGGGGGGGGCAAGGAAAGGATGGATAAATTGTCTTCCGCCTCCGAAACATCCAACCCTTTCAGACTTAAAATACACCTCCTGGGTCCTCTTTTCCTGCCCTCCTCCTCCTCCTCCTCACGTTTTCAATGCGACACCAAAGAAGACAATGTGCTAGTCATTGCTTCAATTGTTTTCATCACGGCGTAAGGCGCGCGGCTCTCCCATTGTACTAACGGAAGAAGAATGAAGCAGCAGCGTCACAGCGACGAGCTCAAGGATGCCATCATAAAAGAGAGCAACTTTCAAAAAGACTTTTTGACGACCAACACAAACGCTTTTTAACGCCATCAAACCGTTTAAAAACACCACACGACTATTAACCTAGGGAAGAGAGCATAGAGGAGAGATTGGGGGGAGAGAGAGAGAGTAGGACAGGCTAAGGAAGAGGAGGATGAGAATGCGGGTTTGCTTCATTATTGGCTTAATTTTATATCAAGTTTCTCAGCTGCGAATGAAAGCCATTTATCGACCCACCACCAAAAAAAAAAAGGGACGAAAGGGATCAGGAGAGAAGGAGGAGTTTCCAATCATCCACCTTGTACAGGATTACGACAAGAGGGTTGTTGGTTGCCCTGCCCCCCACAGTACGTGACACAACCTCATGAAGCCACTTATGACCAACATTCGTCTTCTACTTTTTCCTCTCCGTGATATTTTAGGGCCCTTGAACTACAACGGTCATTAGAGCCCCCCGTCCACTGCGTAGTTCTAATGCAGAGTCTACGCAGACACTACGCCGTCAAGACGATTTTTGGGGGATTAGCAGTACCCAGTGTTCCCAAGTAGTCACCCATGCTAGTACTAGCTGAGGTTGCGTTCCTTAATTTCAGTGATCAGACTAGATGTTGTTTGTTTGTTTGTTGGTGTTTTAGGGCCCTTCAACTACAAGGTCATTAGAGCCCCGTCCACTGTGTCCACTCATGCAGAGACTGCACAGACACTACACTAATGCGACGATTTTTGGGTATTAGCAGTACCCAGTTTTCCCAAGCGGTCACCCATTCTAGTAGTAGCTGAGGTTGCGTTGCTTAACTTTAGTGATCAGAGACTAGAACTGATGTGTCCAACGCAATACAGCCTCTCCCATAGATCGTCAGGAAGGGGAAGTGCGCTTGACCGACTAACGACCAGGATCAGCCCTCTGAATCATGAACTCAAGAGGCAAGAGGCATAAAACTCGTAGAGGAAGTAATGGTCAAGAGTCAGCTCAGTCCGGTCCACTTTGTACCACCACAAAATGGGGTAAGAAAGACGCCTCCTCGTCACAACCAGTCGTTTTAGTGGAATGGTGGAAGACAGATGACATTTCAATCCATCTCTTGCGGATTTCCGTTTTAACTCTTTCTGACTGGCATCAGTCAATCAATAGTATCCATCGTCCATCCAAACCTCAGAGTTTTCTGTCTCTTCACTGCTGCTCATTCAAGCCTATTAGCAGAACTCGTCCCCGTCTCCTTCACCTCGAAACTCCAAACCATCCCCCTTTTCTAGCCTCAAGTAGTTGCAAGAACTATTAGCTCATTCCCAATTCTGTTAACAGGACCCCTCCACTCCCCAAACCTACCACAAGATGGTATCAGTAATGTCTTCCTGGATCTTAACGATCCATCTCCTTCTTTACTGTTTGCATAATGTAATAAGGCGGAAAACGGATTTAATGAAACAGACTCTACTAGTTAAGGTTTAGTTCATTTAACGTCGACCTACACATGCAGACACCGCCACCTGCAGGCGGAAGCATGCAAAATTAATTCAAACCAATGTACGCCACACAAAAATTTGAAACCGCCAAGGGGGGGTGACAGTACAAAACTGCATTAAGCAGTGCGCCTATTTTTAAGGCTTGCAGGTGCAGAACTTCACCTCGGTGATGCGGGAGGAAGCCATGGTGGGTCCTGTTTCGATACTGGGTAGAAATCGGTTACTCTCTTTGAGTTACCCGTTTCGTCGGTGTTGCAGCGCCCTTCAACTACAATGGTCACTAGAGCCACATCCACTACATGGTTCTAATGCAGAGTCTACACAGACATTACGCTGTAACGACGATTTTGGGTATTAGCAGTACCCAGTGTCCCCAAGCGGCCACCCACGTTAGTACTAGCCGGGGTTGCGTTGCTTAACTTCAGTGATCAGGCGAGGACTGGTGTGTCCAACGGAATACAGCCGCTCTAGCCTCTTTGGAGGCGAAAGAGAGAGGGGGCCCCGAACGCGCCTTCCGTCGGATGGGAAGTAAAGCCGGTGCCCTACCGTGTGGTGTGCACGATGTCACCACTGCACATAAAAAAAAGAACCTTCTCTGTTATGCAACGGGTAGATGAGACAAAATTCCCAGGTTTAGGAGCTCGGTAGAGTGCCCCAACCAACAATTGCGTTGGACACACCAGTTCTCGTCCGATCACTGAAGTTAAGCAGCGCAACATCAGCTAGTACTGACATGGGTGACCGCTTGGGAAAACTGGGTACTGCTAAAACCCAAAAAAATCGACGCATTAGTGTGGTGTCTGTGCAGTCTCTGCATAAGAACTATGCTCGAATGACCTTGTAGTTGGAGGGCCCTAAAACACCAACAAACAAACAAACAACAAACGATAAATTAACATAGGCGTTACAACTTTAGTCAGCAGCCGGCTGCATCAAAATACCTCCCAGCAAATCGCCCATGTGTCCGTCCATCCAGTGGGACATAGATGGGCACTCGAGTCAGCCATAGGCAGGAAAAAAAGTTAGTAGATACTACGCCAAGTTGCGTTGCACACACCAGTACCCGTGAGATCGCTGAAGTTAAGCAACACAAGCCCACGTCAATACCAACCTGAGTGGTTGGTAAAGAACGTGGGGTGCTGCAAATTTACCCTCTCGTTCGTCCTTTCACTTACCTCCTCATCTCCTGCGGGCAGCCTCCTAAGGGTTCATCCTGTTATGGCTGCCTGGCTTACTCCAAAACCCACAAACTAACCCATATTGTATTTTTTGCATCCTAGATCCCATTGACATCTTTTGGGGAAAACAGCATCATTGCACTTTTGACATATCCCTGATTAAAATCCCAAGCGCACACAGCGCTCTCTAGCGGCAAAAATGATGTTGTCAATCAAATCTTGGGGAGAAGAGAAAGTAAGACAAACGAGATGACAACGACATAAGAAAAAGGCGACAGAGGGAGAGATTGAGAGAGGGAGAGATAGGGCGAGGGAGAGAGAGTGAGAAGAGACACGCACAAAGATTAGCCAAGAAGAAGAATAGCTATCATTTTTCGCCTCCGACAAAACCCTAAGAAAAAGTAATGATGATGATGATGATGATGATCACAATAAAAACTCTTCACATGTAACACTCAGTCCACCAACACCCTCCTGTCCCGTAATCCTTCTAATACCGTTAAATTAATTCTCTAAAGATGAACAGATTAAGGAGCACAAAAAATATATATCTAATCCTCATAAATGAAGAGATCACGTTGAGAAATTTTTATTTCCACTCTATCACTATGTCCGTCCTTTCGTCCCGTCCCCGACATCCCTCCCTCCCTTCCCTTTAATACTTATCCCGTCGTCAGGGAAGCCCGCCTTTCCCTTGAACTACAGGCTCATCAATACCTGGGTGTGGTGGTGATGACGGTGGTAAATGCAACGACGACGACGAGGAAGAGGAGTAAGTCAACGGGACAGAGGACAGTATCTCTGTATGACAAGGATAAGACTAAAGAGGGCGTGGTTGTAGAGAGAGAGAGAGAGAGAGGAAAGGAGGGGGACCGGGAGAGAAGCGGAAGGACAAAGATGGAGTAAAGGGGAGAAGGCGAAGGAAAACAAAAGGACAGAAAATGGTACGAACAGATAAGACATCTCATTTCAAGAAATTATGATTACTTAATAGTAACGATCATTAGAAAGCAGAGTGAACGCACCAAGAATAAACCATCTTAGAGATAAGGGACTTAAAAATAGGAGGAGGACCAGGAGGACACCACAGGCGGGCGCAGAAAACTTGATGAAGAAGAGGAGAAAGGACGATGACGAGAGATACTCAGTCTTCGTTAACACGAAAACAAGTAGAAAAGACAGCAAGGGGAAAAAGGGGGTGAAAGATATAGATTCATGGGAGGGGGGAGAGCGAGAGAGAGGGAGAGGGGAGAGGAGAGGCCAGAAGAGAAAGAGGATGAGAGGGAAAAGAGACGAAAGGATTGAAAACAAATTCCACCTCCGGACGTTGCTTCTGCCTCTGCCTTTCCCCTTCAAAATTACTGATCATCAACCTAGATACAAAAGTTGTGCCTCTTCTCTTCAAATACGCAAACTAGCTAAGAGGCGAGTGTGCTCGCCCTTTTGCCTGATAAGCTGTAAGAAAACAAAGCGGGGGAGGGGGGAGGGAGGGGCAGAGCGGCAGAGGGAAAATGGCCAGAGGGGGCGAGGAGGCTGAAAAAGGACCTAACAAGTCACATCGGTAGTAGGGATGAAAGAGTGGGGCGACTTGAATTAAAGCTGTGCTAGTGAAAAATCAACAAGAAAGGAGGAAGTGGTGGGTGTTGGAGTAGGGCAAGAAGAGGAGAGGGGGGGTTAGGTGATGGAGAGGAACATGAAGGTAGGTGGGGTGTTTAACTGAAACACAGGGCGTGGGGAGGGAGGAAGGGAGGGAGCGAGACAGGGAGAAGAGGCATGAAACTTATTAAGGTGGAGGTGGTGGTCGTGATGAAGTGGAATAGAGGACAGGGGAGCAGTAGGAAGTTGGGTTGGTGGAAGGGGACCTAAACTAAGGGCCCTCGAATGTGGTGCATGTGCAATCCACATCGACGTGAGGTTTGGACCATCTGTGTTCCGTCATCGATCGAAATGTGATCCGTTATTTTGACTTAAGAGGAGATCCAACGCCATTACATTCTCCACTACACTCGACCAACCACTAAAACGAATCGTGGCAAGAAAGGGAGGCGAGAGGAAAGGGGAGGATGTAAGGAGATTTCATCTTCCCCCCCCTTCCTTACACCCTCCTCCTCTCCTGGTCCGTCCAGCAAGTCTTGCAAAAGAATCACAAGTAGGAAGCGATCCTACGACAAGAAATAGTAACCGACATTTCCTCTTCCTGCCTCTGCATCCGTCCCCGCTGATCCCCCTACGACAAGAAATAGTACCCGACGTTTCCTCTTCCTGCTTCTGCATCCGTCCCCTCTGCGTCCATCACTGCCGTCCGCAAAAGGGATCAGAGGGGTGAGAAGACGAGGGCAGGAAGCAATCCCACGACTAGCACCAGCATTGCTTGCTTCACCCTGTATTTCATCTTATCAGTCAAAAATCAACCAATTTGTTGTAAAGCCATACTTATGTAGTACGACGAGCTCAAATATGTTTTTCGACAAAGAGAGAGGAGACTCATCTGCATCAAGTGGGCGTGGTAACCAGATTAGCGTTGGCCCCTAGTGGATGGACAGGTGGTCAGTCTCTCACACACATTCCCCACCATCATCCATCTCTTTCTCTCTCCGTCAATAATCCTTTCACTGCCTCCCACTACGTGTGCAGTCTATGTGAATTTGGAAAGAGGGTACACAGCATGAGAAAGAGAAGGAGGTGGGGGTAAATAAGAAAGTGGTCAGCAGAGAAACTGAAGGAGGAGGAGGGGTGGCCCAGTTACAACTGATTGTGTTGTCATACCTCCCATCCCCCTAACTCTATCCATTGGCTATAATGAAATCAAGACGTTGTAGATATTAAATCGTTCATCTCATTAAATCATTTTTGCTTCAGTGAAGCGTTTACTTTGTATTCCAAAGAGCAGTAATTTAATGTCTGCGACTGCGCGGTTGGCAGGGCAGGAGGAGGAAGGAGAGAGAGAGAGAGAGAGAGAGAGAGAGAGAGAGAGAGAGAGAGAG
>JAAFCE010005724.1:20328981-20343416 GCA_013389805.1 Trigoniulus corallinus | reverse complement strand
GAGAGAGAGAGAGAGAGAGAGAGAGAGAGAGAGAGAGAGAGAGAGAGATGAGGGGAGGGGAGGAAGGGAGAGAGTAAAAAATGGTGGAGTGGGGTTAAATTCGAAAGAGAAGGGTTATTGGTGTAAGGGTCAGTATGGAGGAGGATGGGACAATCACATCAACTAACCCACCAGAAAAAGAAAAAGGAAAGGGGGAGAGGAGGAAACAAGAGCGCTATGGTCACTTGACAATGGCACTACATGGTGCTGACCTTGAAAACTCCCTGCTACTTCCTCTCCTTTTCTCTCTCTCTCTCTCTCTGTCTGGCTCGCTCTCACTCCGAACTTAAAAAACCGGGTGGGGAAAGGAGAAGAGAGAAGAAATGAACTGGATAGGGTAGTGTACATTGAGAAGATGTGACGGACAGAATGATGAGCTGGAAAGAACCATCTACTGACCATCTTCCATTACAAAATGATCACTTGATAGGTCAGTAAAAGCATCCTTATTTCACTCTTACCAAGCTTGAAATGGGGTAGGGGGATTTGTCCGAGAGAGAGAGAGAGAGAGAGCGAGAGAGGGCAGCTACAGGAGGAGAAGGGAGTAGCAAATTGCGTTGGACACACCAGTTCTCGTCTGATCACTGAAGTTAAGCAACGCATCCCCAGCTAGTACTCACATGGGTGGCTGCTTAGGAAAGCTGGGGACCGCTAATTCCCAATAAATCGCCGCATTAGTGTAGTGTCGGTGCAGTCACTCCATTAGAGCTACACAGCGGACAGGGCTCTAATGACCTCGTAGTAGTTCACGGGTCCTAAAACACCAACAAACGAAACGAAAGAAGGAGGAGGAGAGTGGGGCTGCATTACACTTCTCGTCCCTTTTCAGAAGACGACCCCAGTTGTTTGTTGGTGTTGGTGTTTTCGGTGCCCTTCAACTACAGGGTCATTAGAGCCCCGTCCACAGCATAGTTCTGATGCAAAGACTGCACAGACACTACACTAATGCGACGATTTTTGGGTGTTAGCAGTACTCAGTTTTCCCAAGCGGCCACCCATGTCAGTACTAGCTGGGGTTGCGCTGCTTAACTTCAGTGATCAGACGAGAACTGGTATGTCCAACGCAATAAGCCCCTCAAAGACGACCCGAGATGGTTCCTGGTTAGAGAGCGAGGGCCGTGGAGATGAGTGGAGGGGGCAGCTTAGGTCATCTCGCCCACTCCAAAAAAAGTAAAAACGACATGAGATCGGTCACTTCTGTTCGTCTCTCCTTCTTCTCCTCCTCTCATCGGATAACAAAGAAATAATTCAGTTACGCCTGTCCTTCCCCCAGCCCTTTGATTGCGATAAAGAAACAGTAGCCAAGCCAGAATTGAACCTTCATTAAGTAAACTGAACGTCGACTTTCTGAATAATCAACAAAAACCGACAGAACGAGACGAGAGGCCGACCTTGTGCAGCAGCACGACGCACAAACAGAAATCTCTCCAAAATTAAAAACAACAACAGCAACAGTAACAAACCTAAAGAGCTATACTTTCTCTAGAGACTCAATTACTTAAGACATCATAGTCTTAAACAGAGTTGTTTTCTTCTTTTCAAATCAACGTAGCCTTTTGACCTCATCAGAGGGCGCTTTAGTTCGCAGAGAGAGAGAGAGAGAGACGAAAGGACTTGAATAAGGAGAACACACTAAGAGGATAGTAAGAAGGATAAATGGTAGGAGGTAGGGACATTGGTGGCATGGGACAGAGAGTGAGAGAGGCAGAGAGAGGGGAAGGAGGAGATGATGGGTGAGAGAGAGAGAGAGAGAAAGGAGAGAGAGCAAGAGAAATTTTGTCGACGTCCGGATATCTCAGTTTTCCATACTATGGTTCCGAGAGACGTTGACATATATGGCAGAAAATTGTTTTGAATGCATTTTGTAGCAAGAGACGGATAATCGATCGAAATGAAAAAAAATAAAAGATTTACTTCAAAGCATAAAAGGAGGAGGAGAAGAAGAAGAAAAAATCGAAATCTTTAGCAAACTTAAGATCTTGATAGTGACACAAGGGGAAAGAAAATAAGGAAGAGAGTGTTATGCGTGTGGGGGGGGTGTACGTGAAAGATGGTAGAGGGTAAAATGTAGAGAGTGATAGGAAACAAAGAACAGGAGAGAGAGAGAAAAGGAGAGAAAAGGAGCAATAGCAGGATGATGATATGTAGAAAGACGGATGGACAACAAACCAAAAGATGAAGAAATCATTGGACGTCCCTCCATCTTCATCTATCAACCCTGTCGACCCGAAACTTTTAAACCATCCTCATCTTCCGCATGGCTATTGACAGATTCCAAAGAAAAAAAAAAGATGCTAACAAAATGTCCAAACTCACAGTCACTATCAAGAAAAAGAATAGGGTGACCACCCAGTGGCGTCGCTAGGGTAGGCGTCACCTGGTGTGTCACCTCCCTCTCCCAAAAAAAAGAGCCGCTTCTTCTGCTTTGGTGTCACCCCATTTCCCATGGTGCGAGTGGTGTCACCCGGTGCGGCCCGCACTCCCCGCACCCACCTAGTGACGCCACCGTGTCCACCTCTCTCTTTCTCTTTCCCTTCTCTCTAACGACACTGACCACTGAATTTTGTTTCGTTGCTGTTTTAGGGCCCTCCAACTACAATGGTCATTAGGGGCCCCGTCCACTGACTAGTTCTAATGCAGAATCTGCACAGACACTACGCTATTACGACGATTTTGAGATATTAGCAGTACCCAGTGTTCCCAAGCGGTCACCCATGCTAGTAGTACTAGCTGAGGTTGCATTGCTTAACTTGAGTGATCAGACGACGGCTGGTGTGTCCCACGCAATACAGCCGCTCGCGTGACCATTGAAATTAGCTGGCTAGGATGAAGATGAAAAAGAATAGGATGCCCATCTCTCACACAACGATACTGACCATTCAAGGAGAAAGAGGAAGAACAAGGTGCTCATCTCTCTCTCTCCTTCTATCAGACAGCGACACTGACCAACGAAATTAGCTGAGCAGGACGAAGAAGAGGAAGAGGGCCTAAGAGCGCAGAAATAAGGGGTTGGTAAACAAGCATACATCTTACCAGAAAGAGGAGTGGAAGGAAGAATGGACCGATTACCCACCTTTCAAAATGGCGGAGTGGTTTTAAAAAAGTCTGGATGACGACAACTGAAGGAGGAAGAAGATAAGAAAAGGGCATTTCCCCCCCCCCCCCAGTCTGTTGGTCATCTTGTCGACTGACGTGAAAATAAATGGTCCATCCTCTTTCCTATCCTACTTCTGTAGGTCCATCCATTCTTTGTCGTCACAATCACCAATCAACCAACTCTTTCCTTCACCCCCTTCTAGCTCCTCTTGCCCCGAAAAGATCGTTTCAAGATCTGCCACCATCTTTTCCCCTTACGTCACAGGCCTAAGGCTCAGTCGCCTTAAGAGATCACAACTCGTTCAATGCGATTGAAAATTCCTTAGCAACAAAACTGAAATCGATTTATTTGCCATATTTGCTAGATTAAAATAGTGGTGGTGATGGTGGTGGCGGCGGTGAGATGGTGGTGGTGGTGAAGAAAGGAGCCAGCAGAGGAAAAAGGAGGAGAAGGACGAGAAGAGAGAGAGAGAGAGATTTAGGGGAGGGAAGAGGAAACGGCATATACGTAGGACAGGACAAGAAGAAATAAGAGAAGACTGTCGAAAATAAGACGAGGAGAAGAAGAAGAAGAAGAGGGGGTAAAAATAGCGAGAAATTAAGCAATAGAAAGACGACGTAAGAAAGAGAGGGGGAAGGAAAAAGACAGGGGCAAGAACAGCAGGAGAAATTGAAAGTAAAGGGGGAGAAGAGAAGAGAGAGACCAAGCAGGAGAGGTGGTGGGGCAGGATTCAGAGGCTAAGGAATGGGTAAACACGGAAATCGATATCGAAGAAATCAATATAGCGACGGCAACCCCGATTTAAGACGAAGTTCTTCAGGGTGTGAAAAAGGAGGCGAACATGTGCACCATCTAGAGAATAAGGGGAAGAAAAACATATAGGAGATGGTGGGCAGAGAGAGAGAGAGAAAGGGTTGAAGAAAAGAGAGAGAGAGAAGACGTAGAAACAAGGCCCTGTTTACAGTCTCTGGGCTTCAGCCCTTCAAAAACCACGCCCATCATTCCCATATTTTTTTTTTAATTCCAATATTAAAATCACGACGCAGGAACGACGATAATAGTTTGGGAGAGGAGGGAAGGGAAGTGGATAGAAAGCTGTGGGTGGCTACATGTCAAACATCAAATCACTCTTTGTTTTATTCTCCCCCACCTACCCTGCCCCGCCGTTAGCCATTACCACGTAAACAGTTGTGACGAACCCAAAATAAAGGTCCTTGATATTAACAATATGCTCATTTTGGTGTGTAAGAGAAAGGAGCAAGAGGTGTTTGGATGGAGAGTTTAAAATATCGATCTTCATTTTGAAGGGACTACTGAAGAGATGGATATATGGGGAGAGGGGAAGAAGAAAAGGGGGTACAGCCAAAAAGAGGGTAGCAGGATAAGGGTGGTCGATGAGGACGGCGGCGACGATGACGTTGACGACTGCGCATACAGTATGGCCATTGGTGCCTGGTGCGAGATCTTTCCCTAGAGAATATCTCTCTTCGCCCTATCCCGCCTTCAACAATTTCTCTACACTTTCAACTTTTTTTTCCTTCTCCTTTCTTCCTGCCTTGTAATTCCAGGTGGCGACAGTAAAGTGTGACATTGAAGACAGACGGGGAGAAGGAGGAGGTGGTGGAGGGGAAGAGAGGTGAGGAGGGGAGCAGACGAAAAAGAGGAGGAGGAAGAGAGAAAGGAAAGGGTCGTACAAAGCGTAGATCTGGAATGAATTGAAATAGACAAGTTCACGCCCACTATTTCTCTTGATCCTCTCCAATTTTTTACCCTCCTTCTTCTTTTAACTCTCCATCCCCAAGGCTAATATCCCCCCTTCTGGAAAGAAACCCTCTTCTTCAAACCCCTCAAAAGTATATCCAGAATAAAAAAAACTGTCGTGCAAGGTGTCACGAAACTTCGTCCAGTTGAAGACGAGATTGTTTACATACACTACTGGCACCACCACCACCAGTAACATGACAAGAGTTGAATATGGATGGAGATCCATTTTCTCTCAGAGCCCTTCTTGGCAGTAAGAAAAAAAAAAGAAAGACGGGAAACGAGATAGGAATTGAGAGAAGAGATAGGGGGGACGGCAATTGGAGAAAGAAGGGAGATGAAAGGAGAACAGGAGGGAGGGGATAAAAGATGGGAAGAGAAGAGAGAGAGAGAGGTGGGGCTGTCGTTGGAGAAAATCAGCCATTACTAACATCTCAGATCAGGATAGGCCAAAATGATTTTGGTCTTTCAGACGCCAGTATTTCATTATCCAGCCAACATCCTGACTTCCTAGAATATTTGGTGTCCCCAACATTCTCTGAAACACAGTGGCCTATCCAGAGAGAAACGACAGAATGCCAATGACTCCCCTTTGTCTCCTTCTCTTGCCTCACCAACCCCAGGAACCAACAACTACTGTAATGTCCATTGACTAAAGAGGTCTTCAAGGTGACTTCAAGGAGGAGTTGTCGTCGCTGGCTTGGAGACGACAGGAAAATGGAGGCGTCATGCTCTGACAGACAGAAGCGCCACGGAGGACACAACCACGACAATCCAGTTGTCCCATTATGCCAGTTGCTCTTGACTACTTTGCATCGATCTGTTTTACCATTCACCGTTTATCCCTTCAACGCTACCACCGCCACCACCACCACCATCGCCACACCAGTTTCATCAGAATGAAAGAGGACAACGACCAAATCCCTTTACTGCCCCCCTTACCCCCTCTAGGCTCTCTTGCATTTCTTTCATGGTTTATTCCTGTCCATTCCGTCTGTCTCTGTACAAGTCATTCTTAGATATTCAAGGCGACGAAAAGAAATACAATGCATTATACACACTCTCTTCAGAAATATTTCCTCTGGAGGAGAAGGAGTAGGGGGCATATTCTTTCCTTTCTGCACCCGTGTCCATCTGGCAGCCACCTGACGACTTCCTGAGGCTATTTTCTACTCTGTTACATTTTTCACGAGCTCAGAAACACAAGTATCATCATCTCCATAACTTGCAAAAGAATGAAATTAAGAAAATAAATCATGATTTTGGTATCTAAAAACTGAGAGTTACATCAGCTTACCTTGAGGTCAATGGAACGCTCGTATTCAACATTGTTAATGGATACAAAGAGTAAGAGGGGCCTTCATAGGTCAGGGAGAGGACGTGGGGTGCGAGAAGGGAGGGCAAGGGTAGGAGGTTACGTATTGATTTGTAGCCAAGTGCCTTCACTCGACGGAAAGTTCAATTTCACCCTCCAATGAGCATGAATGTCGCTCGTGCTTGATTGGCACAGTAAACGGGCCCTTTGGTGGAAAGAATTGATCTTTGAAAAAAGTACTTTGACCTTCCTCCCCCTTTATTCTGCCCCGTCAGGAAAACATCTCATTTCACATCAGTCCTCCTCTCATTCACCACCAACCATGGCCTGCCTGCCAGGCCGTTAATCCCATCATGTCCATGTTCCCTACTGATGATGCACGCCTTTTACCAGCCAAAGGAAAAAAAACTACAATACAACTAACCCCTTGACCATTCTATGATCAACTCCCTCTTTCAAATAAAATTATTTTTTCATGACACCCCTCCACCTCCTTCAAAAGTTTCATGCAAAGGGATAAAGAGGGCTGTGAAAAATTGGTAACACAGGAGAAAATAAGAGGCACTTCCCGTCGGCATATCAAGGAGTCAATTCTTCTCATCTCTGCACAATAAGCGCACTCTCTCTCTCTTTATACACGACTACCTTTCTCCTACATCTGAACCCTTTCTAAACCCCTGGTCCCCCACACACTGAAAACAGGGAAAGAGGTCATCAAAGGGACGATCTCTTGGGGAGTCTCCGAGGAAAACGTAAAAGGAGAAATCGAAAAATGGCCTCTGTCACCGGGACAAAGATTGATGACGCGTGCAAGTGTCCTCTACTCAAAACAACGGGGCCAAAGAAGAGGGGGAAGAACAGTTCTCATTGGACTGCTGGGGGCGCGAAAATGACCACCATTAATGCAGCATGCTCCTGTAATCAAGATGACCCCTTAATGGAACCCTTTTCAACCCTTCAGGTCAGTCTCATTTCCACGCACTCTTCTGGTGCATCTTCTTCTCACAGTCATTTTCTGTTTCTTCTTCCTCATTGACGATTGTGCGCAACTCTCTCTCTCTCTCTTTCTCTCTCTTTTGCCATTAATAGAACACGCGATGGTCACACAGAGAACGAGGAGACAGTAACTCCTTAGATCCAACAAGATGGACAACAATGTTCATATCTTTATATAATATGAACGCAACACTCCAATTACTCACTTGTCCATTCTGCATGACCACCATCAAGTCTACCAAATACTCATCATCACTATCATTATAAGCATCTGACAGACTCCAGGTGCTGCTTAGGAGTTGAGTGTGAGGGAATGAGGACCCCTGCCTCCTCTCCCCTCAAACACACACGCACAGATAGAGAAAGAAAGAGAGAGAGAGAGAGCACGAAGGAGAAATACTGGCATACATCAGCTTCACTGCACTACAGCAATGAGAAGAAACCTACCCCTGATGTTCGGCAATCAAACAAAACACCAAAGCACAGCAGGAAAAACATCTCTATCAGTATGGTGCCCCTTCCACCCTTAATTCTCTCCCTAGATCTCCTCCTCCCCTTAGCAAAGCTACAATCAGTAAGAGGCGAGTCATTCCCCCACACCCTAAGATTCAGTAGGCAAACTATTGTAGACAAAAAAAAAGATTTCAAGGAATGGGAGTGGAGGAAGAGAAGGGGTGAGCGTGAGCGTGTGTGCAAGGTGATACCCACAACAAGACACTAAGTCGGTCATTATATCTTAATGCACTTTTTATGCACTACATCAATTTTCTCCTGAAAGGCTTGAAAAGCCCCCTCTGTTAAAATAACAAAAAAACGTAGGGATGAGGGGCCCGGGGGGGGAAAGGATGGGTCTTCATCCCTTCTTCCTCCTTCTATTGCTCTTGCTCCTTCTTATACCCTCTTAAAAATTCATCGCTCCCCCGATCATCTATTACCCTATCAACTTCTCCCTCCATCTTCCCCCTTAAAAGATTTCCCGGACATACCTTAACACTCCCTCTTATGAAGCGCCAACACACGCACACATACACCACACACAAAGCAAGACAAATAAGGAATGATAATTCACGAGTGTCAACTTATTCGAGGGCAGCCCTTGAAATGAAATGCCGCAAAATTATGAACGCACATAATTCTTTACCCCCTTATGAGGGACGAGAAAAATGATGCCATATGAAGGAGGAAAGTAAGGGGGAGACTGAATGTAAGAAATATACACCCCCGCACACACCCAGAGAGACAGAGAGAAATAGTAATGGTAGCGAAGCAGCAGATACATATATATAAAAAAGGGGGTGAGAGTTAGAGGATGCTGAGGGGAGGGAAGGGGTAGGGCACAGAAAAATTTGTAAAAAAAAATTTTTAAGGGGAGGGGGAAGACGAAAAACAAAAAAAAAGAAGACACAACATAATGTCGGAGAGAAAAATCAACGAAATGTTATTTCAAAGCAAATAAGAGACTGAGACACCAACGAAAATTATGCAAAGAAATAAATCGATTTTCTGCGCGCTCGTCTCATTTTTATCAACTAAATACCAACAAGATAAAGAGAGAGAGAGATTGGATGTCGAGTGGTGATGCTAGGGGTGACAGGAAGGACCTTCCTTTCCCCCTCAAGATAAAAAGAAAAGACTAGGAAAGAAATAAATTAAGGACAAGAGCCTACAGGGTCAGACAACCTTTCAACATAGCGGCCATCACACTGGACACACAGTGCCACCTACAAGGATGCTAAAGACACCATCTCTTTTTTTTCTCGTTTCATTTTTGGATTTATTTAAGGGGTTGGGGAGTTAGCCAAGCAGCCATAACAGGACGAACCCTTAGGAGGCTGCTTGTGGGAGATGAGGAGATAGGTAGTGGACATAGGAGAGGGAAAATTTTCAGCCCCCCAACGTTCTTTACCAACCACCCATGTTGATACTAACGTGGGCTTGCGCTGCTTAACTTCAATGATCTCACGAGAACTGGTGTGTCCAACGCAACTTGGCTGCACTTTGCGATTTTAGGGCCCTTCAATTACAAAGGTCACTAGAGCCCCGTCCATTGTATAGTTCTAATGCAGAGTCTGCACAGACACTACGCTGTTACGGCGATTTTAGGATATTAGTAGTACCCATTGTTCCCAAGCGGTCATCAATGCTAGTAATAGCTGGGGTTGCGTTGCTTAACTTCAGTGATCAGACAACCACTCCCGATAAAGTGAGGGAGGGAGCATGGAGGAAAAAGGGGACAACACCGAGACCACAACTGACCAACCCTCTAGGTGTCCGCTTCTATCAAGACGTGATGCTGAAGTCAGGTCTCGTCATCATCATCACCATCATACCCTTATCCTGCCTGTGGCAACGTCGGGGCTGAGGGTTCTAGCCTTCCATTCTTGCCATCCAGCCTGCAACTGCCATATCCCTTCGTGCCACCTGCCCTCAAGTCCGTTTTGATCTTTCTCTGCCCCCAGTGCTTCCAATAACTTGCAACGCGGATAACTTGTCCCCCCTCCCCAATTTCCGCAGTAGCTACAGTAGTTAAGTTCCCGAGCTCATTATTGCAGGTTCGATCCTCGGTATTATGAAAATCGGTGAATGTGTAAAAGGTCACCCACTGGTGGTGACAACTTCACAGAGTCATAGTGGGTCGCAGCCCGCCTACTGTCTTAATGTTCTAATTAAGATCTCGCCAACGCAGCCAAGTTGCGTTGGACACTTCAGTTCTCGTGAGATCACTGAAGTTAAGCAATTCAAGCCCACGTTAGTACCAACATGGGTGGTTGGTAAAGAACGTTGGGTGCTACAAATTTTCCCTTTCTCATATCCTCTTCACCTACCCCTCATTACCCGCGAGCAGCCTCCTAAGGGTTCAGCCTCTTATCCCCAACCCCTTAATCCCCAACCCATGAAATTAATCCAGCAATAAAACGTCAGCCTTTCTACTTCTGAAGGTAATTTACCGACGCCAGGAGAGATGGAGGGAGGGAGGAAGGAAGGGAGAAACGAACTTTAAACGTGGGACACTGACTTTACGCATCTGCGAGAGGGGTGGGGAACAAAGTCTACCTTTCACCAGAAAAGAGGCCGCTTGCAAGGACTGGAATCGAACCCTCATTCGTCTAATTTCACTACCATAATGGCACCTTTTGATAAAGCAAGAGAGAAATAATTTTACTAATTGCTATTTAGTCAACAAAATCAGGTCACCTATTCAAAGGACAATCTTGGTCCACCTCCTACTCTTTATCTCCTGCTGCTGCTGGGTGGAGAAGAGGGAGAGAGAGAGAGAGAGAGAGAGCTGACCCCCTAATACCAGATTACTGAGGGGGGGGAAAAAGCGATCCACATGGAATAATTATTATAATAACAAAACTACTACGATAACAATCTACATTAAAAATAGGATCAATGTGTGCCCTCTTCTACTCCGTGGAGACCAGGGCTTCCAGCTCCCCCGTTTTCCGCTTACGAACTCACCCCATTAACGTTATATAACTCGTCACTAGGATGCGCTCACGTCACTCAACTAGCCTGAAATTCAACAACGTATATTTATTTCCCAATGGATAAAGTGAATTGAAACGGTGAAAAATGGATGGGGATTGGATGGGGCTAGGTGGAGGGCGAGGAAAGGGGGGGGGGTCTGATTAGTAACTACAACGGTAAATTCTACTACTGTGCAACGGCGGCAAACATCTCCCTAGTGGTCAAACCATCGGGCCCTAATTACGAATGCAAACGAAGGCAGAACCGGCAGACTAGAGACGAACCTCGTTTGCATAATGTTAATACAACTTCAAAACATATCATCATCATCGTCGTCGTCGTCGTCATCATACACATGGCGGCGACAGAAAGAGAGCAATGAAGGGTTGACAGACCGGACTCGATGAGGTCATCAGCTCGTGACCACCACTCATCAACTAGCCAAAAATCGAAGAAATGAACACTACTGCAAGAGGAGAACGGAGACAAACACCCTCAAAAGACCGGAAGCAAAGCGAAGAGAGAGAGACAGAAAGAAATAGCACAACGAAAGAGGTGTTTATAAATGTTCCTATTCTCACCTCTTTCTCTCACTGTGTGTCCTAGTTCTTCTTTTTTTCCAAACCGGAAGTCCTCTAACGGGCGCCAGTAGTCGCTTCTTGCAATATGAACCCTATACTGATTGTCATTCTCATTTTATCGACAAGATGGAAGAAATAATCGGAATGACACAAAAAACAAAGAGGACGACAGCAGCAGCAGATGTGAAAAAGAGTAGAATAAAGGGTTAAAGGCCAGCTGAGGAGAGGAGGTGAGAGATGGAGCCCTCTCTCTATCATCATCTCTAGCCCCCCTCTCCCTCACCTCCTGCCTTCCCCTTGCACTGACATAGCTTCTAATGCGTTTGATTTCCGTTCCACAGAAATCAATATGGCTGCTACACAACGACCTTTATTTCGAATGGCGGCTCTAATTACAACGTGGCACGTAACTCCCCAATTTCTTCGACCCTCCGTCCTACCCAAGGGACAAAACTCAGATAGGGCGGGCTCTGACAACAGAGTTGCAGAGAGAGAGGGGGATGGTGAGGGTGGTGGACGAGAGCAACAAAGAGGAGGTAGGGGTGGGAAGAAATAAGATAAGAGTGAGAGAGAGAAGGACAGAGTGCGATACGGCAGGAGGAGAGGTAGGGTAAGGGAGGGGGGTCAGGCAGCGGAGGGGGAAGGGCATTACGACCTGTCCCATCCCCCCCAAAACAATTTCAGTTATGTGGAAGTGGAGGGAGGACCTTTTAAGAAACTCTACAACCAACCCTAGAGCCCCTAGAGCCGTAGTTACTCTCACATTCACCTCCTTTTACCCCTTGTACTAATAGGCCCCCCTTCCTCTCTACATTTTTCTGACCAGTTGAGGGCATCCCCACAACCCCACCATACATGCACTCTCTCTATTACTTCTATTCATCTCTTACTAATTCGTTTCCTTGTACAGTCCTAAAGATTTCCAATGTCCAGTTACCACTTGACCACAAGTGAACATTGTCTTCGATATGAGAAACAGGGCAGTGGGGAAGGGGAGAGAAAGAGAGAGAGAAAAAAAAATCTAAAGCAACAGTCAGCCATTTATTTGAAAGGTTTTTTCTCAATTAGAGAGGGAGGGAGAGGGAGAGGGAGGGAGGGAGAGAGAGAGGGTTAGGGGGGAGAGGAAGGGGGAGAAGGAAATGAAGGAGTTAAATGTGACATCAGCATTTCTTCACCCTTCACTTCTCTCTCTCTCTCCTCCTCCACCCTCCCTCTTTCTCCACTAGTGACCCCCCCTTTAGCTCCTCCTCTCTTCCTCAATCTCCTTCCTACGCATTTCCACCTTTGAAGCTCAGTCTGAACTTTTAAAAATGACCAAGTCATTAGGCGACTACTGACCACACGCTCCTAATGACCACACAAAGTGAACCTCAATCCACGCCTTCCTTGTTTCATAGCAGCTAGCTACTGTAGCTACACATGAGAGACTATGACTAGAGGCAACATCAAAACTTCTTAACGGCGGCGGCAGCAGCAGCGGAATGGGAGGTTCCCTAACAGCTAATGAGATGATGGAAAAGGACTGTCTCTTATCGTGCAGGTGACCCAAGTTCAATTCCGTCTCTAATTATTTGAGACATGTAAGGGGATGGAACGACTATTGGGCTGGTTCCTCAAGAGGAATACAACGTAAAAAAAAAAAAAACTACCCCTGCTAAAAATATATCGTGCAATAAATAAGGCTAAAAAAACATGGATGGAAAAGGAAGAAAGGGGTTAAAAGTGAGAATGGAGAGGGGTGGGCCCGGTGAGGGGCTTGAGCGGCTCGAGAAAAGCAGCAGCCAGTCAGGAATAAATTGCATCCAATGGTTGCAAGCAAAAAAAAAACACCATCACGGTGTGGTGCAGTGGGTAACGTGCTCAGTAACTGCGTCAGTGGTTCTATTGTTTGTTTGGTGGTGTTTTAAGGCCCTTCAACTACAAGGTCATTAGAGCCCCGTCCACTGTGCAGTTCTGATGCAGGGACTGCACAGACACTACACTAATGCGACGATTTTTGGATACTAGCGGTACCCAGTTTTCCCAAGCGGCCACCCATGTCAGTACTAACTTGGGTTGCGTTGCTTAACTTAGTGATCAGACGAGAACTGGTGTGTCCAACGCAACTCGCCGCTCCCGTCAGTGGTTCTAGGTTCGATACTGAACCTAGGTGGGTTGACCCCAGTGCGCCTTCCTTCGGACGTGGAAGTAAACCCGAGGCCCCGTGTGGTGTACGATGGCATTTTGGCTCTCTACTCTGCAACGGGTAGATGGGGCAAAATCTCCAGGTGCATCATCACCATCCTTGCCCAAGAACACGATATAAGCATAGGGGTTGCAGCTTTGGTCGGCAACCGGCTGTCCAATAGATCGCCTTTATGTTCATTCAGAGGGACAAGATGGGTACACGACCCTGCTACAGGCGGGAAAAGTGTTAGGAGTTGCTTCAGTGGTTGCAAGCAAAAACAACGTCTTCTGAGGACATGTCATGTTGATGTCCACTCCGAAACTATCTGAATGTCACCCACCACACGGCCTCCGTCATTTTATTTTGGTGGAGGGGAAGCCGAACCCACGAAAACGTCCCACCAGCCGAGCGCATTTCAAGGCCACATCACTTTCTATCCACGACTAACCACCTGAGACACGATTTAAAAAGGCAGATAGAATTAAGCAGTCCCATCCCGTCCTGTCCCCTCGTTTTTTTTTTTGGTTAAAAAGAAATTACCGAAATAAAAGGGGTAAGAGGTTCATTTACGAAAAGTTGGGGGATGGGGGTAGCCGACTTCACAGACACTATACGAACATCCCATCACAAAACCGCATTCCAGGAGTGAGTCACTTTCCATCATCTGACCACGAGCGACCATCATATTTAAAAAGACAAACATGCAAACAGTCCCATCCCGTCCTTGTTTCGTTTAACCCCCTCTCCAAAAAAAAAAAAATTGGACGGTGAAGGGGGGGTGAGGTGAGAGGGTCATTCACAACATTCCACCAAGGAGGACGCATCGCTTTCCATTCATGGCTGACCATCATATTTAAAAAGACAGACATGCTAATCGCCCCATCCCGTCTTTGTTTCGTTTAACCCCCCCTTTCCAAAAAAATTGAGCGGTGGGTGAGGTGAAAGGGTCATTCACAACATCCCACAAGCCGGGCATATTCCACCACGGAGGACGCATCGCTTTCC
>JAAFCE010005724.1:20307840-20328971 GCA_013389805.1 Trigoniulus corallinus | reverse complement strand
CCCACAAGCCGGGCATATTCCACCACGGAGGACGCATCGCTTTCCATCCATGGCTGACCATCATATTTAAAAAGACAGACATGCAAACCGTCCCATCCCGTCCTTGTTTCGTTTAACCCCCCCCCCTCTCCGAAAAAAATTGGGCGGTGGGGGAGGGGGTAGTGAGGTGAGAGGGTCATTCACAACATCCCACAAGCCGAGCATATTCCACCAAGGAGGAGGACGCATCGCTTTCCATTCATGGCTGACCATCTTCGACATTATTTAAAAAAGGGAGATTCAAACAGACAGTCCCATCCGGGATCCCTCCTCGCTTTTATTTTAAACTCCCCTTCTCCTCCCCCCAAAAAAGGGGGAGGGGGTCATTCACAAAAAGAACTCCCGTTAACTGGTGGTTAAAGATGACTAGCTAAATGAATTAGAGGCGTTAAAGACTTACTACTAAAAATAATATTCAAAAATCTATAATAAAAATAATAGCCGAGGAAAAAAAAAATTAAGGGGTGCTAAGACACTTTCTGAACATTGCAGCCACCTCCTTCGCTCCCAACCAACACCCTCTATAGAGGTGTAAGTGTGTAATCTCGCTAAAAGAAATCTAGAGGAAGAAGAAGAAGAAGGAGAAAAAAATTATCGATTTAATCATAATAATGAGATGCAGATAAGTCCCTATAATGGTTTAGACACTAATCCCGGATGAGGAGAGCGAAAGAGATAAAGACAAGAAAGGATGCCAGAGAAAGGTAGTGGTATAAGAGAGAGAGAGGAACATAGACAGGGACAAATTGGAGGAGGGCGAGAGAGAGAGACAAGTGTCCCAAACGTCTCCTAGAGAGGGAGGTCATTTAAATTGAATATTTTATGCATGAAGATGACTAAGGCGATGAGGAGGAAGAGGAGGAGGCGAGGTAAGAAATACACCTCACATAAAAGACGACCTTCATCTTACTGATGAAATAAGAAAAAAAAAATCTTGATGAAATCCTTAACATTTTAGGAAAATGTGGGAGAGGGGGGGGGGGTCCTAAAACACACCCCCGTTTCCTTCTCGGTCCTCTTCTGATTTCCCCATTCTCTCCTTAAGCAACAGTTTAAAGATGTAAATCTTAAGAAGAACCACTCCCACAGTGTGTCTCTCTTTACTCCGCCTAAATTTCTCATCCTTAAGATTTAATTTCGACATATCGAGATTATGGAGGACAAGGAGGGTGCAGGAAAGGGACCGAAATGAGGGGATACACAGTCTATGGGACATCCTCTCTACGGGTACATGAAATGATGAAAGGGAGGGAGGGAGAGCAGGAGGGAGCAGTATGCTCCTCCGTATTAATGGTGACAATACATGTAAGTGCCTGGATATATTTCGGGAAGGTCCGGGGACGGGGAGGAGGACGAAGGGGCTAAATGGAGGTGCAACAGAGAGAAGGAGAAAAGGGGTAAAGAGAGAGAGAGAGAGAGAGCATATAATCGCCATCTTACACGATGATAGGATTTTTATTTCGATTCGGTTCGAAATTAATTTGCTTAAGTAATCTGCCGATGTTGGCAAGAAATTTAAATAATGAAACGTTT
Organism: Trigoniulus corallinus; assembly: GCA_013389805.1. Classification (NCBI taxonomy): domain Eukaryota; kingdom Metazoa; phylum Arthropoda; class Diplopoda; order Spirobolida; family Trigoniulidae; genus Trigoniulus; species Trigoniulus corallinus. Next base: position 20,327,399 of record JAAFCE010005724.1, on the reverse strand, counting down.
GGATATTCAACAAGAGGAGAAGGACGACATCTTCAAGAAACGGGGATCATCAAGAAGGGGGTAGATGGGGGACGGTAAGGAGGACAAGGAACAAAGATGGCAACGCATGCCCGACAACAACAAGACGACGAAGAAAACGGGCCATGAGATGATAACATTTATCAATTCCATCTCCCATATGAATAGCCCCAGCAATAAAATTAAGACAAAAAAAATGACTAAAATAAATAGACGACAATAAAAAAGAAAATTAAACATCAAAAGGTGTATACAGGTGTGCAGGTTCAATCCTAGTTAGTTATTCCTAGTAGAAGCAACTCCTAACCCTTTTCCCGCCGATGGCAGGGTCGGGTACCCATCTTGTCCCTCTGAATGGACACAAGGGCGATATAATGGTCATGGTTTTTCTGCAGTCGGTTGCCGGCCAAAGCTGCACCCCTACGCTTTTTTATCGTCGGTCTACTGTTCGTTGGGGAATGCTACCGACGCCAGGGGGCGAGCTCCTACACCTGGAAATTTTGCCTCATCTACCCGTTGCACAGTAGAGAGGGTTCTTTTACGTGCAAAGGCCATCGTACGCCCACACGGGACCTCGGTTTTACTTCTCATCCGAAAGAAGGCACACTCGCGGCCTCTCTCTCGCCCGAAAAGAAGGGGAGCGGCGAGTGGCGTTGGACACACCAGTTCTCGTCTGATCACTGAAGTTAAGCAACGCAAGCCCAGTTAGTACTGACATGGGTGGTCGCTCGGGAAAGCTGGGTACTGCTAATACCCAATAATCGTCGCACTAGTGTAGCGTCTGTGCAGACTATGCACTAGAACTATGCAGTGGACGGGTCTCTAATGACCTTGTAGTTGACGGGACCTTAAACACCAACAAACAACAACAACCGAAAAGAAGCCAACCCACCTCGGTCCAGTATCGAACCTAGAACTACTGGCGCAATTGCCGAGTGTGCTAACCACTACGCCACCGCGGTGGGTCAATTATTCCTAGTGAGGATGAGAAAAAAAATGCCCAAATGATAATATTGAAGGATGAAGTAGGGGGTGAGAAACCCGAGGTGCCGTATGGTGTACGATGGCATTCGCAGGTAAAAGAAAACTCTCTACTATGCAATGGGTAAATGAGTCAAAATTTCCAGGTGTAGCAGCTCGCCCCCACTCCCTCCTGGCGTCTGGTCAAATTCTCCAACGAACAGTAGACCGACGATAAAAGAGCATAGGGTTTGCAGCTTTGACCGGCAGGCAGCAGTGGAAAAACCCGTCCAATATATCACCCTTGTGTCCATTCAGAGGGATAAGATGGGTACCCGGCCCTGCCACGCGGGGCGAGAAAAAGGTTTGGAGTTGCTTTGAGGTGGAGGTGGATAAAAGGTCGAATATCCGCCTACAATGCTTCCAAGTTCGTTCCTTGCTCTTTTCCAGGCGAGGGAGGGAGGTTCCCCGTGCACCTTCCTTCAGAAAACTCAGGGTAGAGTGCGTCTGACGTCACCACTACATGAAAAATAACCCTTAGTGTATGGAGAGTAAACAACACCTGTAGTTCGGTACAGAATTTCCAAGTGTAGGAGCTCGCGCCCTGGATTCGAGTCAGTGAAGAAAAAAAAAGTGCCCCAAGGATTGCAACATTAGGTTGGCAGCCGGCTGAGTAAACAGCACCATCCAACAGATCGCTCATGGGACAAAAATGTGCCATGAGCTAGGAAAAGAGTTAATAATAATGATGATGATGATGATGGATTGAGGAAGATGGAGGGGGAAATTCATGTGAGTAGGGTTCAATACCAAACCGGACCGATGGAACACAGGAGTGAGAAGAGAGAAAGACAGGGTAGAGGTGAGGAGAAACAATAACGATGCCCATGCTGTGTGCAGCCCGGTAACAATGCTGAGACAAAATAAATAAGAACAAAGATGACACTAATATTAAAAAATGTACATCAATGTGTGATGGTCACTTTGTGTGGGGTAGGTGGATGGATGGATGACTGGATGGACATGACGACAACAAACCAAAAATCCTGTTATACAAGTATTTCAACGAGAGAAAGAGAGAGAGAAAAATGCTCCCAATGTTGTTCTCGAAACAGTAACCAGGCAACTCAGGAAAAACGAGGAAAGAAAAGCGTTAAGAACGAGATGATGATGATGATGACCATTAGGAAAGAGAGAAAGTGAGAGTGACCTAGATAGGTCGTCATCAGGGATTCTTCAATAGCTTATTTATCGTGTATCTTCACAATTAGATAAAGGATGGAAAAATTTTTACATCACAAAAACACGAGATCAAAAGACTTGTGAGGCAGTCAATGACTGATAGCTAGTGAGGGGATGTGTGTGAAACACACAGCATCTCATTTTACCACACACACAATATACTGTATATTTGATGTAGGAAAGAGGGGGGTGTGCGTTTAAGGGGGACAAAAGGAGGTGAACACACACACACAGGAAAAGACAGAGGGGGGAGAGAGATAGATGGGGGAACAGGAAGAGGCGCAATAGCGGCGGCGGAGAGGAATGTGGGGATAAGGATGAGATGGTGGACGAATGAGAGTATAGACCCACAGAGAGAGACAGCGGGAGTGACAGGAAGAGGTGCACTGGCGACGACGAGAAAAGTAGGAGGAGAGGGGTAAGGGAGAGGCGGCGGCTAATGAGTGGGGTGTCTGGGAGACAGACACACACCGGAAGAGAGAAGGGGGGGGGGCAAGAAAAGGTGTACTGGCGGCGGCGAAGAACGTAGGGATGAGGATGAGGTGGCGGACGAATGAGAGTACAGACCTACATAGAGTGAGAGGGAGAGACAGGAAGAGGTGCACTGGCGACGACGAGTAAAGTAGGAGGAGGGGGTAAGGGCGAGGCGGGGGAGGATGAGTGGGGTGCGTGTGGAACACACACCAGAAAACAGAAAGCAAAGGAAACAGCATGTGTATTGATTTTAACTCGAACTCTAAAGTATGAATACCTTTTAATGAATCCAAAAAGATAGGCAGCAAAGAGAAGATGATGGAGATGAAGATGGGACAAGGCGAGGGCGGACTGGATGGGGAACACGAGAGGGGGTAAACGAAGAGGAGAGGAGGAGGAGAGGACGCCGCAAGGAAACCAGAAAGAGATGATGAGAATGAAAAAGTAACTACTGTACTGTACTTCTACTACTAGTATAAAAGGTGGATTGCTGGAGAGAGAGAGAGAGAAAAGGGGGAGGAAAGGGTAATTTCAGTTGAGGGACAAGACAGGATGGGAACCAGTGAAGAGATAGGGGAGACACGAAACACGATGAGGAGGTGGGGGTACCTCATTAGTATTACTAGTACAAAACAGCTTGTGAAGAGAAACCAATGAACCGTGTACGGAAAATGCGATTTTGTGTTTTTCTCTCTCTGTGTGTGCCTCTTTCTCTCTCAGGTTGTGGGGAAAAAAAGAGAGGGTAGAATCAAAGTAAAAAAAAAAAATAGTACCCCTTAAATGTACCCTAAAGAAACAGAGAGCATAAGGAGTGCGGGGAGTGTGGGGGAAGGAGGAAAGAAACTTTAGGAATAGAGAGGAAGTGGTGGTGAACTGCCGAAATCTATACCACATAGTAGTCCTCCATTTTTCCACCTTATAAGTTGATTAGGGAACCAAATGAGGGTAGCTGGAAATGGGACGTGTTGTTAGCATCCGATAAAAATGCGGCGAGGGGTAGGTGAGGAGAAAGAGAGAGTAAAAGACAATGCAGGCAGAGAGAGGAGGGGGTACACTATAAGAAGTAGAAAAAAAACACCAGTAGTGATTAAGACACTGAAGGTTTGTTTAGAGGTAACACAATGAAGGAGATAAAAGGTAAGACGGTAGAAAAGATGGGGTAACAGAAGAAGGGGGAAAAGAAGAAGGGAGTACAGAAAGGCGGTACAGGAGGAGGGTAATGACGGAGCTCCCAATAGAGAAAAGGTTTTTCCACGAGATTAATTTAACTGTCACCCTCAATTAATTCACGGCATACACAGAGAGAGTTGAGAAGCAACGCAAAAAAAAAACAACAAAAAAATTTTGTTTTTGAACCTCACATTCCGCATGACTTAAAACCCTCTCAAAACACAAATTATACGCAGACACGCGAAAACAGGCAATCAATATTGACATCAGAGGGGTACAAGCTGAGACGGGACGGAAACAAATTGCGGGTAAAGGAGAGAGGGAGGGAGGAAGAGAGAGAGAGGGCAGCAACAAAATAGAAACACGTGTATAATGAGCACCCCAGACCATCTCCATAACCAAATTTGAATGAACAAAAGGCGTGAGATATGAAAGTAGAGGAGAGGAAGGGGATGGGGATAAGGGGATAATTCAAAATGGCGACTGTAAAGGAAGGGGGGGTGTGGTGGGGGGATGGAAAGGGTTGAATATGTATGATGCTTCACAGATGGATTTCAGTGACATTTTAATGTGAAGGAAGACCTTAATGACATACGACTACAACATCTGCAGAAAAGTGAGTGAATGTTTTGAGGAGGGGAGAAGGGAGTTAAAATCTAACAGGGAAGGACGAGGGGGGGGGGAAGTAGTGGTGAGTGTGGGCTGGATATGAAAGGAGCCCTAATCAATTACATCATGTAAAATTGAGCCATACTGCTGGACGAGAGAAAGATAGCCGTCTCTACATGATATCCACCAGGTGGCGAATGACTTGACAACACAATCCAACAACAAGAGAGAGAGAGATAGGATGGGGTGCGTGTGTGATGAGGGACAAAAGGGGCATATAAAGTGGGGAAGAAACCGATAACATAGAGAGAGAAAGGAGGGAAAACAAGTTGTCACAGATGGTCAACACCTGACCACCACAGCAGAAAAAAAAAAGATACTGGTCAGTTAAATTCAAATTGAAACAGACTGCAGAGTCGACATTTCATTTCAATGAAATTTTCCCTTCATAGCAAATAATGACAAAGGGACAATAATCTTACTTCATTTTCTCTCTCTCTATCTCTCTCTCCCCTTGGAACCCCTTTCTTTTTCCTTTTCCCTACATCTTAATAATACAACATGGCGGGCGCCTCCCAAATACAACCCTATCATGTCACTTAAGCCACTTTGGCGCCTGCAAAATCTAATTGAAGTTTTTACTATAATCCGTTAGAGACGTGTAGAATTTTTCACAAGGCTCACTCACACACACTCTCTTTTTTTTTGTCCTGTCTTTCTCCCACCGTCCTGATCAAGAAACAAGTGGGCGGATCCGGAAATGGGCTCCTCTTCCAACAGGGAGAAAAAAAATAACGGGCGTGACGACATCCCCAGTTAAAGAAGAGAGAGAGAAGGATCTTTATGTTTTCTTCCGATAAAACCATTTACAAAACACAAGAAATCAGACTTCTTGAAAACTTCAAATGAGAAGGGGGAGACAAACAACTCTCCCACTCCCCCCTAACATAAAAATTGGTGGTGAAAACAGGGGGAGGGGTACCAGAGAGGCGAAAGAGAAAATAACAGAAAAAAAGGAGGCAGGAAGGGGGGACGTGAGAGGGAGAGAGGTGAGGCGGGCGAAGAGAGAGAGAGGGACAGACAGAAGGGGGAGAGGAAGAACTCAGTCTCCTCGCTTTTCCAATCACACAGACAGACAGCGCCTTAATTCTTGAAACCTTATCCTCCCTTCTCTACCCACTCTCTATCATTTTTTTTCTTCCTGGGATCTAATCCTACGCGTGTGCGGAGATTTAAGGAGTGGACAGAGGTCTGCAATGACCATGATAAGCTCCATCAAGCCTCAATCATCTGACGGATCCACCAACAGTAATTCTTTTTTTCTTCTTCTTCTTCTTCTTGACTTGAAGGAACCTTGAAGAGAAATCTAACTCCAAGAGAGGAGAACCGCCGAAGAAAACGACAGGATGCGCTGATGGGGCAGCAGGATGGGGGGAGGAGGGATAAGAAGGGCAAGAAAGAGGTGGTGGTGGTGGTGGTAGAGAGGAGTAGTTCCACATCTAGCCTCCCCAAAAGGCCGTAGAGACAGCGTCATTATAGATTAGGGCTAGGAGGAAAAAATGTGGTTGTTAGGCAAGTAGGGAAACGACAGGAAAAAGGGGGATGGGGGTAAAAAAAAGGTAGCAGTAGTAGTCATGTCCATTTGAACAACAGGCAGCTAACCACAAGAGAGTCAAGAAGAGAGCGATAGAGTTTTCTAATAATAAAAAAAAAGCACCTGCCTGACCAATGGTCCACTAGAGGGACCAGTCAAGGAAAGAAGATGAGGGGTTGAAAGGGGAAGGAAGGAGGAGGCAATGGAAAGGACGACGATGATCGGTGTAATGGGGTGAAGGAAGATGTACGCAAGGAGAGGTAAGAAGATGAAAAATATCTTCCGACATTCCTCTACATTTACCCCCTGCTTTTCAACCCCCACAACCAAGTAATCAATTAGTAGTGCGTGAGTGCCAAGTATTTGGTGCACAGAGGCCCAAAGACAATTTTGCGTGTAGCATAAAGGAGTAAGAGAGAGAGAGAGAAAAAGAGGGAAGGAAGAGAGTGAGAGAGAGCCCGGAGGAAAAAGGGGGACAGGGAGGGGTAGAAAGATAGAGGGAGAGATAGGAGAGAGAGAGAGAGAGCAAAAGATATAGGGTGAAAGCGTACAAAACCAATTCGCAGTCATGCGCTCAATTGAGTTTATTAACGACATGAACACGTTGCCAATTACCGCAACCCATCGTCTAGAAAAGCATCACGCACGTAATTTCCTAATTTCACCTACAGGTGGCACCACTACGAAATGTCACAAAACCTTGCCAGACAGGTTCGTGAACTTTGCCACAGTTTGCAGAAGGAGCAGCAGCAGAGTAACTGGAGTAAGGGGGGGATGGGGAAAGAAGGGAGTGAAAAGATGGGGGAGAGAGAGAGAGAGGGAGAGAAAGGATAGGAGAGGAACCTCTCTATCTCCAATCTGTCTCTGTCTTGAAGATATGTACACATAAAACCACATTTCTTCAGGGTTCAACAAGACCGAGGAGAGGAGTGGGGGAGGGGAGAAAGAGAGAGAGAGAGCCTGAACTAGACTAGGAAAAGGAAAGACAGAAATATGATTTAGCCCCCTTCCCCAGACCCTGTCCTCTCCCTTTTACAATCAGTCTCCAAATCTCCTCGTTGTTAATATTTACATATTTATCTTGCGCCCTCCTTTTTCTCTTCTCTCGCCCTTCCCCCCTCATCCAAGGCCTGCCTCATCCTTCTTACACATCTCTTCGCCTTTTACTTTTCCACAGTTTGCTTTCTTAACCTTCACTCTTGTCGACTTTCGACATTACCCCCCCCCCCCCCCCCACACACACACACAACCCTTTTCCACCTCACATCATCTCAACTGCCACATTCCCTCATAATGGATTCTGATATGTGAATTTTAATAAAAAGCCACTCAAAATTGGTCCAATCCAACATTCCATTAATCATGCGAAATACAGAATGAAATCTGTTTGACATACAACCAAAAATCAACTTCTACCCCCTCTGTCTCCCCTCTCGCCGCTTTGCACCAATCCCTGTTCTCTCTCTCTCTCTCTCCTCCAAAATGCTGCTACTATGTTACTAGTTAGGAGGTAGAGGGAACAGGGTAAAGGAGGTATGCTACTCTTTCCTCCTTCACATTCCCCCTTCTGTCCCTTTCCGATTAACAAACAACACTGTTGACTATAGTCGAGCGGGACCCCATAATAGGAGGAATAATACAATCAGTCCCCCTCTTCCACCCTCCTCTTACCCCAAAAAATAAAAATCTTATAGCTGCAGGGATGTAAGGGCTCCGTCTCTCTCTCTCTCTCTCTCCTTCCTCTCACTGTCATCCCTTCTCTGCTTTCTAGTCATTTGTAAACTTCCGGGAAAGAGAACAGGAACGACGACGATGACGACAACTCGATTTATTGATGCGTTACCACTCGTCGTGCACCATCTTGCAATAGTGGAACCACCTACTCCTGTTGTCTCTCCTCTTTCCCCCCTCCTATTACACTTTATACGCCCACCTACCTAATTGTTGTCATGTATATCTACCTATATACGAATTTGTATGAAACATGTAAATCAGGTGGTCGTCGTTTGTAGCCCGTTTCTCTCTGTCTCTCTCCCCCCTCCGTCCTCATTCAAAATTAGCATCCCCGTCGAAAATTCAATCGCCAAACTAAATCCATCGTGGATAAACGACAATAATCACAGTTATGTACCTTCCCCCCCTCCGCATTCCCCCCCCCCGCCTCGGTGGCGCAGCAGAGGGGTGGGGCGAATTGCGTTGGACACACCAGTTCTCGTCTGATCACTGAAGTTAAGCAGCGCAACCCCAGCTAGTACTGACATGGGTGGCCGCTTGGGAAAACTGTTGGGTACTGCTAATACCCAATAATCGTCGCATTAGTGTAGTGTCTGTGCAGTCTCTGCATAAGAACTATGCTGTGGACGGGGCTCCAATGACCTTGTAGTTGAAGGGCCCTAAAACACCAACAAACGAAATCAGAGGCGCAGTGGGTATCACGCTCGGAAACTGCGTCAGTAGTAGTTCTAGGTTCGAGACCGGATCGAGGTGGATTAGCTTCTTTCGGGCGGCGAGAGAGAGAGAGAGAGACCCCGAGTGCGCCTTCTTTCGGATGAGAAGTAAAACCGAGGTTCCGTGTGGTGTACAATGTCACCCCTGCAAGTAAAAGAATCCTCTCTACTATGCAACGGGTAGATGAGACAAAATTCCAGGTGTAGGAGCTCGGGCCCCCCCCCCCCCACTTCTTCCCGGCGTCTAGTGGAGGTGGAGTGCCCCAACGAACAGTAGACCGACGATCAATAAGCATAGGGGTTGCAGCTTTGGTCAGCAACCAGCTGTGGAAAAACACTGTCCAATATATCACCCGTGTGTCCATTCCGATGAACAATATGAGTACCCTAACCCGCCATAAGCGGGGAAAAAGGTTAGGGGTTGTATGTTGTCGAGGCAGTGTACCTTTGAACGAACGCCGCGGCTCTTCCACTGATTCACTGAGCAGCTGTACTGCGTTGGACACACCAGTTCTCGTTTGATCACTGAGGTTAATCAACGCAACCCCAGCTAGTACTAACTAGGGTGGCTACCTGGAAAAACTGGGTGCCGCTAATACCTAAAAATCGTCGCATCAGCGTAGTTTCTGTGCCGTCTCTGCATTAGAAGTACAAAGTGGACGGGGCTCTAATGGCCATTGTATATAGGTGAAGGGCCCTAAAACACCAACGAAACAAAAATCCATTGATTGAGGTCTAGGCTGCTGCCCTCTGGTGACAAAAGAGAGAATTACCGGCCGGTGTCGTCACTCATCCGAATAATCAGCGAGAATTGACTACTACTGTCTCTAAAACTACATGACCTTGGCAAGAAAGAGAGAAAAAGGTTCACACTCGCTGTTATTATATTTGAGGATCCAGAGGGTCCTATTAGACAGGAAAAATATGTAACAACGAACGTTAGTTTGTACTAAGATGAACATGGGAACCCATTTTTCAATTAGGAATATTTCCTCCATAAAGGTTACCTGCTGTTATATTTTTGGGTGTCTTTCTTTGGATGTTGGAAAGAAAGAGTAGCGTAGGAGGTACAGAGGGGTGGGGGCGGGGAAGGGAAGAGACCCAACCATCCCAGACAAGTTGAAGTAGCTTCATTAACGAAACATAATTAAACCAAAAGTTAATTAAATGAAATACGGTTGAACTCACACCTAGGTCGTTCGAATTCTGTCGCCGCCATCTTCGTTCCGCCTGCTGATTCCAAAATCCTCCAATTCCATCTCTCCTTAATACCAATTTCACTAACTAGATAGGCCTACAGGTACATTTACTTCAGTACTCACGAGTACACGGTTCGATTCCGCACCTAGAATAATGATCGTCTTACTTATGAATGATAATTAAAACCATAATTCATTACGCGACGCGTCTATTCTTATCTATACAGGGCCGGCCATCCGGGGGGGGGGGGTGCAGAGGATGCATTGTACCCGGGCCCCACGATTGTGGGGGGCCCATCATCAGTACCCATCAGGGCCCAGATCATTGCTAATATTAAAAGTTTAAAGGCCGCTTCACAATAGCAACGGAAAACGTATTTTGTGCAGAAGGGAGGGGCGACGGGTACGCCATGCGGTGGAGGTGGGCCGCCATTGGTCAAACGGCTTACGTTTAACAGGAAAGTTGAAATTTGGTCAACTTTCCCGTCCGTTGCCGTTTGCGTTCCCGTTGTTATTGTGAAGCGGCCTTAATACGTCATTGTAGGGGCAACATCCTCCATTCGACCCTACCAATGCAACATAACCGAAACGTAACCTAACAACCCTGCCATTGAACTACACCAGGGTTGTACAACCTTTCTGGTGTTGTGGGTCACTTGGCTGCTCCATGAACTGATTGCCAGCCACAGGCTGTCAAAACCAAAATGGGTGAAGATAACGTTAGGTGTTACATAGCAGGTAGGCTATAATGCATAATTAGAAATGATGCACCCTGGGCCACATTACAAGCCTCAATGGGCCACAGGTTGGACAACCCAGAATTAGAGGTTAAGAGTCCATAATTTAATCGGGTCTCTAATGACCTCGTAGTTGACGGGACCTTAAACTCCAACAAACAACAACATAATTTAATAATGCTATTACTTTGGGGTTGTTAAAACCAAAATACCCGTAATAATCACAAGTGTAATAAAAAATATAATGACACAGGTCCAACTGAAAATGTTCCAAGGTGTAGACGTCCACATAAGCTTTCGGACCAACTCATAAATGCAATGGCGACATATTAGGACACATGGCATCATCCAAAAATGTAATACCTTCCAAAATTAGGAAGGATCTCAGAATGGGATAGGAGGGCATCTAAGAGGAGTCCATTTACTCTGAATCCTTTATAGGCCTCTGAGCCCTTTTATAGAGAAGGCCGGCCTTGTATCATCTATACGTGCGGTATGGAATATCGTTTATCTGGACAACAATACCTTTTAAATATTCCGATCAGTAACACGCCTTTCCTACATCCTACCATGTCGGCAGTATGAATTCAATTTAATAGCACTAACTAGTTTGAAGAAGAAGAAACCAAACAAAAGACAAACCAGTGGATGGACACGAGTCGTTGTTCGACATCCCGCCGCCATTGACTAATTCGAACATGGCATCGACGTCACCGATAACAAATTTCACACTGCACGTGCGACGTTCTTTATGCCGCACGTGCTGCCATTCGACGACGCTTTTTTTTCTCTGGCTGTTGCAGGTGTTGTACTTTAGAGCTCTTTAATCCGCTCTTTTTTTTTTTACACCATTATTTCAACCCTGAAGTTATTGTGAGCGCTCTCTGAGAACAGTTTTGTTGCCATTCTCTTTCTCACACATACTCCCTTCCCCCCCTCCCCCCATCTTTTTTTTTCTTCTCTTTTTCCACTTACCCATGATGCCAATTTCGAATTCTCCAGCCAGAAAAAGATCGAACATTCCACAATCGCCATTTTTTTCGCTACCCATTTCATATTATTACTCCGTTTTTGTGTGTTCAATTTGTCGCGCGTAAAACGTAAGTATTATTCTCGTCATTTTTTTTCCTTCTTCTTCTTCTTCAAAGATTAGAGACATACGAAGAGCATGTTGAATACGGAGGAAACTAGGGAGGAGACTATGTCGAGGGATAGAAAAAAAAAGAAGGGGGGAATTGGAACGATATCACTCTTTAGAAGAAAAGGCGGTGGTAGGAGCGGCATTGCGTATAATGGTCGTTCGATTCACTATGGCGACGTTTCAGTCGAACGTGAATCGTCCAAACAAACAAACAAAATAACCATTTTGCCCAATTTTCCTCATCAATAGGTGTGCAAACGGCGTGGTTTTTTTGTGTGTTATGGAAGACGGGAGTGAGAGGGAGAAAGAGAGGAAAGAAACAAACAAACAAAGGAAGAGAGAGAGGAGAGGAAGGGAGAGAAATTTACACGGGTAAAAATGTAAAAGGAGAAAAAAAGCGTTGTTGCAATAATTGATTCTGGCTTTCTGATCCATAGTTTCTATTCCTAGACAAAATACTGATAGTCAGTCATAGCCTCATGTCTCTCTCTCCCGACCGTCTCCCGACCGTACCACTCTCATCTCTCTCTCTCTCTCTCTCTCTCTCTCTCTCTCTCTCTCTCAGGAAACGTCTTTATCTTCTCCTTTATCAGACCTTTTCCCTTCCCACTCCTCCATCTCTTCACCTAACTCTTGTCATATATGGCACCAATACAAAACAATGACAACAGCTAAAACAAGTGCAAAAAAAAAAAACAACACGGGGAAAAGGAGGAGGGGGGGGGCTAAAAAAACCAATTTTACTTTCAGCATTTTACTAAAAAATATGTGCCCAAATGTAGAGAGAGGGGGAGGAGAAAGGAATTGACATTTTATCACAAGGTAAACTACACCAGTAATGTGGTAGATAGGCAGGTATGTAATGCTATTTGAACAACAGAGGAAGATGAGCAAGGAAGGGGGGGGGGAATAAAAGAGACAATCAGGCAGGCAAGAGAAGGGGGGGAGCTAAAATTGTAGAGAGAAAGGGGGGTTTTGTTGGATCAAAAGACGAGCAGCTCATCTACACTGAGTCATGACTATGTGGAAACCAGGTTATATCAACCGATTACTTTATAATAGCAGACATTTCTCCTTATTTCTTTACACCCCTCCTCTTCCTCTGCCATTGCTTCCTCCTATTCCTCTCCGTCTAAGAAGAAGCAGAAACAAATACTTCATTTTCTTAGGGGTTGAACCAATCCCCCCCTGTACTAGAGATCCCCCCTCTCGGTTTACTTCCTATCTACCTTATTTTTTCTCGACTTCCCCCACCTTCCTCTCTTTCTCCTAGCATCTCTCTGGCTCGTCTCCTCTCTCTCGCTCTCTCTCTCTGCACTTCGCCTCTTACCCCTCGCCTCCACCTCCACCTTCTCCTGTAACATTTCTTTTACTCATCCACCAACTCCTTAAAGAAATACGTGCACGAATACAAAACATAATTGAACCCATCGAGCCAGAGGAATATATTTTATTTATAAGTTCTCGAGATGTAAAAACAAAAGATGGCTCTGAAGTGGAGAAAGGAGGTGGTTATGTTGTTGTTGCTATTGTAGTAGTTATAGGATGGAGGTGACGGAGATGCTGAAGAAGAGAGAGAGAGACGAAAACTCCTCTGCAAGAAGAAAGAGGGAGGTTTATAAGAAAACAGGGGTAAGGGTAAAGAGAGAGAAAATAAGACGTGTGGGATGGGTGACGATGAGTGGGACGAAAGAGTAAAACACGATGCTTTTATACACGCTCTTAGGAAAATAATGGATCACCCATTTGACATTCAATTACAATGGCGAGGATTGATCAAACAAGAAAAGCAAGTTAATCGTGTTTTCTCCTTATTTTTCAGGGAGGAGGATGGAAAGGGGGGATATGGTGCGCACCCATCCCTCCCTTCCTATTCTAGTGCAGAAGGGGGTAAAGGGAAGCAAAGCACAAACGGGTATGGGAGGGGTAGAGAGAGAGAGAGGAAAAAAACGACGATGACTACCACCACCACCACCACCGAAAAAACCCATTGTGAAACAATATTGTTTATGGGATACGTGAAACAGGATGCTATAGAGACGGAGAAGGAAGGGGTTATGAGAGGTGATATTTCAAAAAATTGGGGGTAGGGTTATGTGTGCGTGTATGGTGAGTCGTCCCCCCCTGTATGACTGTCCCACACACACAACCGGTTGTTTGTCGATTGCTTCTACCCCCTCTACTCCCCTTTTTCGTTTCTTTTTTCCCAGAGAAACAAAACCGTAAACGTCATCAAAATGGGAAAAAATATAGCAAAGGGAACGGGCCAAGGGGCCAGGGGGGATATCAGACCGGGGTAGGGGTTGAATTCAGAAAGAGATTAATAGCATATATGTTGGTGTTTCCTTTTGAATGCAATACGTGCGGTCGGTAAAAGAAGAGGAATTGTGTTTGGGTATTGGAGAGGGAGAAGGAGAGAGAGAGTGAGGAGAAACACAAGGGGTAAAGAGGGGAACGGGACATTTCTTTACACCCTTTACTCTCTACCCCTCTCTCCCCACCCTCGCTCTCGTTTTCTACAGTCATCGTTCTTTCTCAAAAAGTAAGCAATTAAACTTCTTAATCTTCAAGACGTTTTAAGATGTTGGGGGCCAAGGAAAAAAGAAAAATCACAGATGCCAGTTTATATGAAATATAAGACCGCAGTCCTTTTTTTTTCTTTTCCTGGCGTCTTGTCCTCTACCGGCCTGTGACGTCATCATCTGCTGGCCGAATAAGGGATTAGGGGAAGAGAGAGAGAGAGGTGCTGTGGTGACTACCTGACTGCCACCATTAGCCCTACCAACCACCTCCATTTTGCCACAGATATAAATTTTTCCAAAGTGCTCTCATTTTTATTACATTTGTATGTGGTAGAAGGGTTATGGCATATCTCAGTGTTGTCTGCATTTCCTGAAAGGACATTTTTGGGAACGGGGCAGTGCTGTTTCCCCTTTCCTCCTTCTTCCGAAGACTATCCTCTTTCATATCCTGTTACTGACAGTTTTCTTCCTCTTCAACAATCCTTTTAATGATTACACTTGTCAAAATAGGGATATTAATTCTAGTTTCTCACGAGAATAAAAAAAAAAAATTGGGAGTAACCCGTTCTTGTTCCGCCTATCAGCCCCCCCCCCCCCTTGTCCTCTTCTCCATTTGGCTAGCCTCATATCTCGTGATAGGTCAGTTTATTTGTTAATCCCCTCCCGCGCGTTCTTCTTCTACACCCTTTCGAAGTCGAAAAAAAAAATTGCATGCTTGATTTCAACTCATTTGGACGGTGGTCACTTGGGTGGGGTTCCTTTCGGGATATCCCATGTGTGGGTGGGTCTGCGATGCACCTACCCGTCCTCGAATCCTCAACACTCATAAATCAAATTGTGCTGTAAATGATGGCTGACTTCTGGTACATCCCTGAATGAGGTTTTAGGCTACTATATACATACAGTATATCCTAGTCTACTTCAGTAATCAATTTGGTAGCGTGTTTGATTCTTGAGATCATAGTTGCAGGATCGATTCCTGTCGACTGGAGAGAGAGAGAGAGAAAGGTGGTGAAGTGGTCGTCCCGTATAGAGGGGGGATGCAGGATGCCATTAGCATTCAAGTAAAATGCAGTTTGTTGATGGGGTTCTCTTCGAAAGGCGCTATCTGTCGTGTGGCCAGGATCGAACCTGTATCAATGGGCTTGAAATTCAGCACACTACTACTACTAAGCAAGGGCTACTTGGCGCGTGGGTCGGAACATGACGTCATAATGCACTGCGTGGTGTCGGTTGTTGTTTGTTTGTTGGTGTTTAAGGTCCCATCAACTACAAGGTCATTAGAGACCCGTCCACTGCATAGGTCTAATGCATAGACTACACAGACACTACACTAATGCGACGATTATTGGGTATTAGCAGTACCCAGCTTTCCCGAGCGACCACCCATGTCAGTACTAACTGGGCTTGGCTTGCGTTGCTTAACTTCAGTGATCAGACGAGAACTGGTGTGTCCAACGCAACTCGCCGCTCCCGTGGTGTCGGTAAATGACGTCATTGGCTGTCGGGCCGAATTATGCATCCCTGTACGTTTCCTTTTAATTCTTTTAGCTTTGTCCATGTTTCTTTCTGCTGTGGTCAGTTTTGGTTGTTCGATTTCTGCTCTTATTTTCTTGCTATGGCAGGGTCACTGTGAATGGGCACACGGGTGATCTGTTGGACAGCATTTTTCTGCAGCCGGCTGCCGACCAAAGCTGCAATCCCAATGTTTATTAATCGTCGGTCTACTGTTTGTTGGGGCAGTCCACCTCCACCAGACGCCAGGAGGGAGTGGGGGGGGCGAGCTCCTACACCTGGGAATTCTGCCTTGTTGTTGTTTGTTGGTGTTTTAGGGCCCTTCAACTACAAAGGTCATTAGAGCCCCGTCCACAGCATAGTTCTTATGCAGAGACTGCCCAGACACTACACTAATGCGACGATTTTTGGGTATTAGCAGTACCCAGTTTTCCCAAGAGGCCACCCATGTCACTACTAGCTGGGGTTGCGCTGCTTAACTTCAGTGATCAGACGAGAACTGGTGTGTCCGACGCAATTCGCCGCTCCCGGGAATTCTGCCTCATCTACCAGCGCCTGCTCTAGTACTTATGCCGCCCCGGACAAAAGGACAAATTGTCGCCCCCTTGAAGTAGTGCTCTTGTCTCACACTTATAGGCAAAATGGCGCCCCGGACAAATGCTCGGGTTGTTGCTCCCCCCCTTAGAGCAGGCCCTGCATCTACCCGTTCAAATATCATCGTACACCTCACGGGACCTCGGTTTTACTTTTCATTCGAAGGAAGGCGCACTCGGGACCTCTCTCTCTCTCTCTATCGCCCGAAAGAGGCCAACCCACCTGGGTCTAGTATCGAACGAAGAATCACTGACGCAATTACCCAGCACGCTACCTCCTGCGCCACCGAAACGGTGTTGCTCTTATTTGTAATTTGAAAAAAAATTGTAGATTCTATAAATGACCACTGTATTTTTCTTGGACCGCTTGTTGTTGTTGTTTGTTGGTGTTTAAGGTCCCGTCAACTACACCTGTTATTAGAGACCCGTCCACTACATAGTTCTAATGCATAGACACTACACTAATGCGACGATTATTGGGTATTAGCAGTACCCAGCTTTCCCGAACGACCACCCATGTCAGTACTAACTGGGCTTGCGTTGCTTAACTTCAGTGATCAGACGAGAACTGGTGTGTCCAACGCTTCTTGGACCGCAAACGCTGTGTAGGTTTACGGGACGGTTTTTTCTTATCCAAAAGATGGCTTTCCTTTTCCCCCCTCCCCCTCCCTATCCCACCTCACCCACTTTAGTCAGAACCGATCCTGAAGTCCCACAATCACGAGGCATCATCCACCACCTACTGTTTTTCCGAATCGTTGCCCTCGACAATAAATCTGACTGGAGTTTGAAATCGTACGTAAAATCAATACAAATAGTTTGGATGGCGGAGTCTTTTAACCCTCTCCTCCTTAAATGTTGACCCCCTTTTGCATTCTACCCCTTTACTCCTTCACATCTGTGCTGCACGGGTTGTTTTTTTTTTTTATATGTAAAGCTAAATAAATTTTTCGTTGAGATTTTCGTAGATCGAAAAAAGGCAACTCTCCCCCCTCTTCAATTTTACCTTCTTTCTGTCTGGCACACACATACACCACGGTGGTTATTATATATATATTTTTTTTCTTTGTCGCTGTCCCCCTTATCATTTTCGTGAGAGAGAGAGAGAGAGAGAGAGGGGGTCCTGACTTAAGAAAAAAATATATCCTTCTGAAACACAAATTTGATATTCAAATCTACGGAAAATTTTGAAGAATTGCAGTGGTTTTTGCGGAAGAATTCACGATGATGACAACAGCGGAAATGACAAACCTTCTGAAATGAGTACTGTAGTGTGGAATTAGATTCTGGACTCAAAATCCCGTTTTCAGGACATTTATTTGGGGGGGGGGAGCAGGGGATCTCCTTACTCCTTTTCACCTTTTTTTTTCTGGACTGAATAAATCCGCCTCGATGGTGCAGGAGCGGCGAATTGCGTTGGACACACCAGTTCTCGTCTGATCACTGAAGTTAAGCAGCGCAACCCCAGCTAGTACTGACATGGGTGGCCGCTTGGGAAAACTGGGTACTGCTAATACCCAAAAATCGTCGCATTAGTGTAGTGTCTGTGCAGTCTCTGCATAAAAACTATGCTGTGGACGGGGCTAGTTGAAAGGCCCTAAAATACCAACAAACAACAACAGTCGGTGGTGCAGAGGTAGAGTGCTGGACTACTGCGTCAGTAGTTCCAGGTTCGACGCGGTGTCGAGCTGGTTTTGGCTCCCAGAGAGAGGATAGTAAGAGAGAAGAGGAGAGGGTAGAGAAGAGATGATAAAAAAGATAGAGAAGATATAGGAAAGGAGAAAAAGGAGAGAGAAGAGTGAAAATCCCAGAACTACGTCCGTTCCGACTGGGAAGTAAACTCGGTGCTTACCAAGTGGGGTGTAGCAGGTCATTCCCAATTGTAGGAGCTCGCGCCCTACAGTCGTCGTTTGTTTGTTGGTGTTTAAGGTCCCGTCAACTACAAGGTCATTAGAGACCCGTCCATTGCGTAGTTCAAATGCATACACTGCACAGACACTACACTAATGCGACGATTATTGGGTATTAGCAGTACCCAGCTTTCCAGAGCGACCACCCATGTCAGTACTAACTGGGCTAGCGTTGCTTAACTTCAGTGATCAGACGAGAACTGGCACAGTCGTCGTTGAAGGAATTGGGCTCCAATGAATCAATATAGGCCAGCGATAAATATGAATAGGGGTTGCAGCATTACGTTGGCAGACGGCTGCGTAAAATACTGTTCAATAGGTCGTCCAATGTCCCGTCCCTGCCATAGGCGGATAAGGGGGTTAGTAGTTTTTGTTTAGTGCTTCAGGATTCAAGAGTCGGGTAAGCCCCACATCGCATCAGACTAAAGAAAAGGGTTAATCGACCTATAAACGAAGGTATTTTGTCCCACTTGTCACCAGTAGGCTAAATAGGCTTTAGGCTGCCCCCTTCTTTAGGGCTTCTAAAGTGTAGGGGTCATAAAAAGGTGATGGATGACCAGTACTGCAAGACAGAAAGTAAGAAGTTATTCACCAGCCTCGACCGGTTTCGAACCTGCCCTGCTGAAATGGAGTTTGAAAATAATAGGAAGTATCACAAGAATAATGGCGGATAGTGACCATCGAACCACATCATGTCTTGTAATTTCACTTCCTCTTTTCTTTCATATGCCGGACCCTGTCCGCGGTCATCCTTCTCCTCCTACCCCTTTTCTCACCGCCCCAGAAAGAGAAGTGACTTTGTTGATGGTGGTGGAAGTGGACAAGAAGTCGTTGTCATCGCCTTAAATGTCAGAGAAAGGAATGGGGAGTAGAAGGGATAAAGAGCGATGTTTAGGTTGAGGAGAATGATGAGGGGTGTGTAGATAGGGTCAATGGGAGGACCGTGAAGAGGTAATCAATGTCCTAAATTTGGCTTTCGCAACACGCCATGAGCATCATTATCATCATCATTTCATCTAACGCCATCTTCTTCTTCTTCTTCAATCTACCTCTCTCTCTTTCTGTCTGCTTTATCTTTTACCCCTTCCAGTCGTTCTCCTCCTCCTCCTCCTCCGCCTCCTGATCCTTCCCTAGCCCCGTGTCCTCCCCAGCCCTCCTCTGTCCCGTCATTTCTGAGACATGCTCGCCTCTTGCGTCTACAACAGATGGTTCTGTTACCACCACTACTCCAAAGAAATTTCAATCGTCAAAGATTTATACATTTAATCGTTGCACACCGCCTCCTAACGGCAGGTCCCCTCCTTTCTCAACCCCCATCTCTTCAATAGTTTTCTTTAATATACCACTGCCAATCTTTTTTACCGCTCCCCATTCCACTTTACCCCTTCCTTCCCCCCCCCCCCCCCCCCCCCCCCCCCCCCCCCCCCC